>JAMKCH010087636.1:24535-37336 GCA_023653785.1 Ophioderma brevispina | reverse complement strand
TTTAGTGCATTTTCGTTTTTGTTATAGTTTTGCTCACTTGAAAACTTTTTTAAAAATTTGATTTTTAAAAAAAACTTTTTAGATTTTTTTAAAAATAACATTTGGCATTCGCCAGGCAGAACCCAGATATTGTATTAATTAAAATTCAAGGGATGCCTCCAGAACAGCGGGGAAAGATTTATAGGAAGGTGATTTTAGATAACAGGAGGAAAAGCAAAGATTTAGGAAAAACCCAAAAGGACGAGTAGGTCGGCAACAAATCACAGCGGCACTGGCTAGACCGTGGATCAAAACCTGGGTAGCATTGCGAAAAAAAAAAATCTCGCATTTCGGATTGATTAGCATTTCTAAAAAGAAAGCGCATTTCGCATTTGCCTTTTTCACATTTCCTTCTGAGACAAACTTTTTTTTTTTGCCTAATAAAATATTCTTTCATTACAAATGTGATGTACTGTTTTTGAAACAGCAAACTTTCTTGACAGTATCATTACTAGTATGGTTTTGTAGATTCTTTCAGTGCAACTAGCAGATAGCGTATTGATCATATGTCACTATCCTTCATTCTTTTACCATTTTTTTAAAGAGGAACTCTATTTGTTTATGAAAACAATAGTTGAAAGTGATATTTAGTTAACTGCCAAGTTAACTGTACAGCTTCCAAAATTCACAGTCATGAGTCGCTTGTGGGGGGAAGTGCATCTCAATAAAAAAGTGATATCTATTTAGCATAATGTAGAACCAGCTTTCCTATTATGGTCTTTGTTTCCCCTTACATTGTTGGATCAGAGCAAATATGGTATCATCCCCATGACTGCTAAGGATGGTAAAGACACTCATTATGGGAAAATCTATATGCTAAAACATCTCTCTGTCTGGCTATGCGTTTCGTTAGTACTTTGACATTTGAGGTAATATGGCATGAAGGGTAGGGTAGGATAGTCTGGGGACTTGTCAGTGTTTCATCGTGACCCAAAAGGTCAAAGGCCATCTAGAAGTGAATTTGCATAGAAGCCTATGACTCCCACAAATTTGGTCAAATGGACTGCTGACCCGAGCACAGTTTACCAATTGGAGGTCAAAGGTTTAATGTAGAGTCAGCAGCTGGGCAAGAAGCAAGGTATTGCAAAAGCCTGGGGTGTGGTGACCACATGACCGCATTGGTTCCTAATTAAACGCCCCTGCTCTATAAAAGCCCTGGCTGTAAAAACGACCTTAGCCCTAATAAACGCACCTGATCTCATAAACGAACCCTCCGAATTTTGATAAAACAATACACGAAAATGAGTTTTAAGCTTAAATCCTAAATACATGATTTAATGGCCAGGGGAATGTTGATATTCCATATCATTAATCGCTGTTGTCATCAATGCTTTTGATTCACGGGCAGATCAAAACTTGGACCCACATGTTGATTATAGTAGCCCTGGTTGAAATCCCCAGGAGCGCGCACTGAACACCATTTTATAAACTGTTGTAAGGTGATTTTTGCAGGATTTTGACTTTCCATTTTTGACTGTAATAAATGCCCCCTTTTGAAAAAATCCCCGCCCCGGGGGTTTATTAGGAACAGTATGGTAGTAACCAAATTTGTGTCATGTTTGAGCATACTGTTGTAAAGGGTCATTTCGTGATCACAGCCTCGTCCCCCGACTAGTGACTTGCAAGTTCCAAGTTGGGATATCATCTGGACCATTGCCCTAAGTAGCCTAATCTTACATGCAAATTTGATCTACCTTTAAGATCATTTTCTGTATTTTCTGCCCATAAACACAGAAATAAAGCTAATAACACCCACAGTGTGACGTAGGGGCACTTGTGATGAACGTTTCCTCAGAATATAAAAATGCAACCATCAAAATCAACTGAATTTTTGGAAATATAACCTTAAATGAGTATTGTAGTGAACCATAGACAACAAATGAAGAGTAGCTAGGTTTTAAAAGGAAAGCATCAACTTACATTATTCAGTTGCCAGCTCCCTTCCAATTTTACCAAATCTGGATACGGATTAATCATTTTTGTTGTAAAATTAGATGGGTGCTTTGTTTTGGCATTAGTAGGCTATTTGCTGTAATTAAGATATCTTTGTACTTTACACTGTCCAGTGCCACTATTCATTTTAAATGTGATGAGCTTGTATGGTATGGACTTGTGGGTTGTTATGAAGAAGTTAAGGACTATTTACGTGCCTACATAAAAACTTGCTACCTGAACATTTTAAATAAAAACCTTGTCAGGTTATCAGTGACCTGTATACCAACTTCATTCGAAATGGATTATGAAGTAGTCTCTTCGTTGTGAACGGATCTGTGAACAGCTTATATATCACCTATGTCATTTGGATATTTTGCTTTACCTTTAAATTTCACATTTCAATAATTTTAGTAAAAATAATAAAAAAAGTAATAAAAATAATGCATTAAAACATTTGCTTTTTAGTTAGCTGTACATGTAGTGGAATGCAAAAATTTGTCAAGTTTAAAACCGGTGAAAATATTCTAAATAGCAATGTGAAAATCTCTCTTAGCACAATTGAGTAATATCAGAGCACCAATCAGGGTCAAGTGCATCACAAAGAAAGAAGCATCCCCAATACACGTTACTGTGTGTCCAGCTGTATCTTCACCCAGCTAGGCCGTTTCTGCGTACAATACATATTATGTGCCTGCGCTTTGTCGGTCTGACCTGGAATTTATATGCCAGGTTCTACAAAGGCGACACTACACTATTATAATGAACTACCACGGAGTGGTAGGTGGTTCGGTGTCATTGAGATAGCAGGAAATACTGTAACATGTAAATGTATACAGGTATATTTAGATTTTTCCCCTTCCCCCCCCCAAGGGGGTCTATTTTTTAGCCTCTCTCACTTATTGTAGCTCTAGTATAACATGTTTATAGCATAAAATGTAAATTTGAAAATAGTTTAGTTTCTGTGGAGGGGAATTATTCAAAAACAAATGAGAAAAGTGAAAAAGTCAAACATGTGAAAACATTTCATTGAGCCTATGTCGTGTTCTGTATTTTACTCGAGACTACAATAGTCCATGGTTTTGGATGCACGACATGACACTGTGCTGGAAGCAAGTGGCAATACTGTACTTGCGGCCATAATTTCTGTTTTACGACACTTGCGTGCGTCTCTCACCGCTGCACTGCCCTTTAATACGATCAGATGGTTGGCCCGTTTTGGCGGGAATTGCAGCGTACTTACGAACATTGCAAAACAGAAGTTATGGCGGCGAGAGTTTAATAAATGGGGTTCATGCGGAATTGACCCATTGGTTAAATAAATCAAATTGCTGCTAATTGCTATTTGAGCTGTTCACATAAAAATTAGTCCTCTGCATACATTTGATAGTTCAGAGTGTAAACAATAGACATGGGAGGTTGTGAATTACCAAACAAAATTTCAGATGATTATGATTATGCAGGTACTATGAAAACCTGAGCTGGTGTTTGTACATGCACTTAAAGGTGAACTAGATATTTCACATATGTCCCTAAAAATGGAGTCCTCCGACATTTCACTGATGAATGTTTACCTTTTAAAAATTAAACCACCATATGAAGATTTGAGTTTTTTTTATAAAAAAATGTGAAATTTCTGATTTCGCATATGCTCCAATACAAAATTCAGCACTTAGGCTTAATTGAAAGGAAATTAATTTAAATGAGCCTTTGTGACCACTTTAAGGTATTTCAAATACCTTGAGCATCTAATTTATATGAATTAAGCTAAACAAATATATGGATACCTTTAAATCTCTCGTGCTACCTTTAAACTTGGGTCTATTGTAGTGGAAACTATATTACATGGACAACTCTTGCACCTTTCTGCCAGCACATTTTTGATTGGCAAGAAATGATTGGCTATTTAAACTGAGCCAAACTGCTTGAAAATAGACCAATTCATGTGAATTCTGGTTTCGTTTCATTGCATCCTTAAAGGGGCGTGTTCGGATCGTATGTGGGACCCCACATTTACCCGGAAGTAGTATCGATTTGATATCAGATGAAAGGCCGTATTTTTCTAATGGTCGTCCTGAATTTGAGCCCTCGAAATCCAATTCATTCAAGATATAAACACAAAAAAACCGCCGTTTTAGTGGTAAACCCACTATTAGCACCGTATTGAATAGGGTTTTGCAAACTGCACTTATTGCGTATACCATCAAACCGCAAGTTTGGTTCCCACGGTACTTGATGGGGTTTGATGTGCAAGTGCCAGGCTCTCATCTCAAGTAGAGAACACACTACACTTAATCGGAACAACCACCTTTAATATGACCAGCAAGGCCATGAGCGCGATCCAGGATTGAAAATGTCAAATTACCGGGGGGGGCTTGAACGGCGGAACTGGTCTTAAAATAGCTTCAAAAATTGGCGATTTCTGACAAGAATTTGCAGAATTACCGGAGGCGCGCGGCCCATCGCCCCTGCCCTGGAATCAGCGCCTGAAGGCTATGCTGCATTTGCTTGTCTGTAGCAAAAGCTGTGTATTTTGGGAGAAAACCATGAGGTGATCTCTGGATAATTTCCCAGCAGTGCTAGTACTGCAGTCCAGGGATTGGGTTGATTGGTTGAGATCCTGTGATAACAGTATGAGGCAGCGACTGACCAAGTGGAAATGGTGACATTGATAATATGTACCACTACAGTTTGTTTGTGGCTAAATAAGCCAGTTGTGTTTTGTTCGTTTTCAATGATGCTTCTCTTATGTGGATAGAAAAATTGATATTTTACTGCATTATTGAGATAATAAAGTACAAAATTGGGGCTACTTATTTACCACAAAAACTGGCTTTTATTAAGCTTGTGTGCATGGAGATAATGATTTCAAGCAATAATCTATAGGATAATAGGATTATCAAGGATAATGTCCATATGGGAAAAATTTTACGCTATTATTATTATTCCCCATTGCGCCAAATGGCTGTGAGAATCAAGAGTGACATGAAAATTAGGATTTATTTTTCATTAATATTTATCAAGAACCTGCCATATTAAAGCGGCCACTGGCAAATTTTATAAAAATAGACATTTCTTCATTTGCTTCAAATGATAGTCTAGGCAACTGGACGAACAGCAGAGATATATTTTACAATAAAAAATAAACATACCCAAAACAGATAGGGGACCTTGATATGAGGATAAGACATCCAAGGTAATTTAATTGTAGGCCAACTTTTAAGTTTTCCATAAATGTTTAATCAAACAAATGTGTATATTAAATGGATACCATAGGCTCGTTCGTACTCAATGATATTAAACCCAAAGGTTAGAGACCGGTCAACAGTGTGCATAGCGTGGACATGCATATGCGTGGTGGTTCTTGCTGTTAAACGCCCATTTTTTCGTCGTCTGCTGACTAAACGTCGCCGGCGACGGTAAATTACAAATTGTTGTGTTACCCATAAGGAATGTGATTTGGTCTTAATCATTTTGGGTGAGGGCTTTTGTATATAAAGCTTTACAATCATGCAAAAAAGACGATTTGAAAATCGTGAGTGCGCACTATTTTCAAGTGGCCAGTGTCTCTTAAACGAGGATTGATAAACTGAGTAATTAATGGTGCGACGGTAGAGTTACAGGGAGAGGCAGGTTACATTTGGTATAAAACTTCACACTAACCATGTAAGGCCTATGTTTTTGTTATGTAAAGGTGCAAGAGGGGGGAAAACCATATCTAAAAATGGAAAACGTTATAAAGGCGTGTGGCATGTGCCATACGCTGCTGTATGATTCTGACGGCCATATTGATGATTACAGAAATCAATGTCAAAGTGAGGAAGGGTGTGTTGCCCTTAACTTAGGTGTCCCCATTCATGAAATTATTCACGAACGTGCATACAGATTTGTATTTAAGAAACTGATGGCAGTTTATATGGTAATATAAAATAGCATTCTCAAAAGTAGATGGGTCGTTCGTTGGCAATATCACTTGTGTAGGTGAGACCTTGGAATGAGGAGGAACTTGCTTCTCACGTGAGGTTATAGAGCAGCTCAAGAAATAAGATCAAATTTTCCCACTCTGATAGAGCACCATAGCAGACTGCTTACAAGTATTTTAAGACTAGGAAGAAAATTGTGTTTCATGGATTGTTCATCCTAGAGTTCTGCATTGAAAAGGAGGATATTGTTCATTCAAATGTTAACACTAATGGGGACAAAGTGTTCCTTGGGATGCTGGTTCCATGGAACCAAGTCGGAAAACTACTCTCCCAAAGGATTTTTTATGGAAATCTATATGCCAGTTACAGGTGTTAGTAGATCATAAGAAATAAACAAAGGATTAAAAATGGATTACAGTATATGTCTTTAAACTGGGACACATTATTTTACACACATAACAAAAACTATTTGCTTTTGGCTAAGGCCAATGAAGTAAATGTTAATGTTTCCCGTTAACTTTTTTTGCAAATCATTAATGAGGCAACTATTTCATTTTTCATTATAATTTTCGTAATTTTGAAGAAATGGCCATTTCACCAACCTTCATACTGCTCTAATATTACAATATGTGTCAATCCACCACCATGTTTAAAAATGATTTTGCAAGTGCTGTTCTTTGATTTTTTTTAAAAAAAAATCTACTAAATCACATTTCAGTAAGATGTGATCACAAGAAGAAGAAAAACCATGATATTCTTTCAAATTACACAAATAATGAACTTTTAGGGATTTCAGCTCTTAAAACGCGGCAGAAAATCATAACGCGGGGGGTCCGGGAAACATAAACATCGACTTCATACGCCCTAATGGGAACTGATTATTTGTTATCTGTTGTAGATAGAGCAATATGCATATTGAACAAGAACTTTTTTTCATTTGACAAGGTCATGTTTGTAGTAGAGTTAAGTCACTGCAACTCAGATTTTCCATTGGTCTTGTACAGTTGTGTTGTGCTGATACAGTGGTCAATATCAGCACAGAAGGGTTACATGATTTTGCCTTTTTTTTTGGTAAGTGTATATATGCTTATACATATTAAAAACATTTTTAAATTAAACTCAACTGTTTTAAAAGAACTTGCTTATCTAAAAGTTGAGCAATTAAAAAAATGCGACCCTAAAACATTTTTGACACTATATTTTGGAAAACCTAATCCTTATGGTCCATGTTTTGTCCACTTGGGTATTTAAAATGATTTTTACTATTGTTCAAAAATTAGAAAGCTCCCTTATTATGTTCATGACCAAATGGAGTTCCAGCCATGAGCAGGGAGGGGATTATACATGCGATATTATGTCCATGCACATGTCATACACTTCTGCAATAGTAATAAATTAATCTGCATGTTTTGACAAGTCCTCATTGTCCTATACACATCCAGACAGAATGCCATGACGGGCAAAAAATGTGCTGATCTCCTGTAATGAGGAGATAGAGAGCCCATTGCCCTTAAAACAGCGTGCTTGCTCGTAATACATAATATTAATATAGATCTAGCGACAAGCAAGATTTATTAGTTGAGCAGCCAAGTGTACATGTTATACAAGTGGTTTAGGACTTGTCATGGCAAACGACTGATCATTTTCACGTTGAAGATCTTTGTAAATTAGAAAAAGGGAAAAAAAAATGGGTAAAATACCAAGATGTCTCCTGTATTTGTTGCAGGGCATGTCTGGTGAGGCAAATATTGACATGTAGAACTGTGATCATAACACGGCCGTGTATTACACTGGGTTAGAGTACTCCCGACTGGCAGCAAACTGGTGGTAATGGAGGCCAAATTGAATTTGCCTCCAGTGAATTGAAATTATGTTAAAATGTCTCGGCAATTTTTTCCCCATGTCAGGATGATATTTGTGTAGGGAAGGTATGAGGCTAATAGATGATAAACAGTGTAGAGCCCATGTGGCCTTTTAGGGGCTTTCTAAGACTGTTCCAGATTGCAAGTTATCGCTTGTGAAGTGCACAAAGTATTGTAGTTAAAAATTGGTTTGTGAAGCCAAGGACAGATTGTGAACCTAAAGAATTTTACTGGGTGGGGGATCATCTACAATTTCCCCTCCTGAAGAGCATTCAAGTTGTAGATCCCAGGTCTTGCAAGGTAAACAATAATTAAGCAATTTAACCTCAGAATCTGTCCAATGGAACATTGGTAGTGAAAGATGTTGAGTAGATTTCTTGTGAACCCCTGTTAGTCCTAAGAGGGCCTGCTTTTCACGGTACTAGTCGGAAATGAGTGTTAAAGACAGAATGTGTTTGTGTTTGCCTAAGAGTCAGTCACACACGGTAAGTGACGGGATCCTGTTTCAACATCTTACGGCTGCAATCTCATCTCTCTCCTCTGTTTATTTTTGAGGTCAAAGAGCAAGTTGAGCAAATCCTGCTCCTAAAACCTTGTTTTCATCTTTGACTGCATCAAGAAAAAATTTCCTGTTCTCATTGACTTGCATAAAAAATCTGGCTTTCATCTTTGCCGGGAGTAAAAGATTCTCACAGGATGAATTTATGCTTGTACCCTTCCCAAAGTGAGTTGAGTGAATTGGAGATGCTGTAAATACAAAGCCTCCATCTCTTTAAGCTTTACTTTTGATTAAACTACAAATGCCACCGTTGATATCTCTACATTGATTAGAAACTCATCCCTGTGCTAGAGTTCAGCATACATAATACTTGTAGTGTGCCTGGAAACTTATGTCATCACTTCTTGGTATTGAGTGTATTATGTTCTGCAGATCATTATCAGTATGCATGGTTCTCAGATTGAGTCTATTTTTCATTAACAATAAAGTCTGCCATGTAGCTGTATGATGAGACAAGAAGGGTGTGCGCAGAGGTACATTTGAACTAACAAAGTAACATATTATGGAATCAATCTTGCCTCAATCTGGTATTGCATGTTAAATTTTAGTATTGGATTTTTTGGGAAAGGTCCATAAGTTGAGGTTTTTTTTGGATTGTAGTCTTTGCATTGATGGTATCATTATAATAAGCTAACTGGGCAAGTCTAGTATTTCAAATGATATCTGTCAGTGATATAGTGCACATAATACTTGTTCAATTTTAGAAACAAGTTCAGTGTAGTAAGTTGATGTACTGCTATTCAACTTTGATGCACTGCCATCTACCCTATAGTTTAATCAGCTTTAGACAAAATCACCATAATTAATGACCTCCCACAAAGTTATTAAAATCAACACTGACTGAAAAATTAATACGGGCAAGAACGTAGTATCTTTACCAAATAAAAACATGAGGGCAAAGAAAGACATGCATTGCACACTAGAACATTATAACGTAATATCCACAAGCACATACAGTAGACTTTGGCCATAATTTTTTACCACCCCCACGAGAGTGAGGCATTATGTTATCCTGCTGTTGGGTTGTCTGGATGTCTGTATGTGATGAATGTCATAATCCACTGTACCTATAAAATGCAAGAACCCACAATCTTTAAATTTGGTGGAGTGGCAGACCATGTTTTCTGGTGCTGTATAGTTGGCATGCAGATATCTACACACTAATTAGTAACTACTACTGAGCACATTTCCACTGTACCAAGAAAATGCAACAAGTGTGAACACTTGGTAAGGTAGTAGACCATAGTCATGTCCACACGGAGGCTGAAACGAACGCCAGAGTTTTAAAACCCTGAAGTGTTGATTGGAGTTGTTGGCCTTGCGAATGCATTCAGAGTTTCAAACTCCAGAGTGTTGTTAAGGGTCTAGCAGGATTGTTATCCTTCTAAAGAAACTTATAACTACATAGTAAATGAAAAGAGGGAGGGCAAAAGCATAGAGATTCAGAAGAGTGGAGGAAGACATAATTCTTGTTCATCTTTGTGGTGAAGCTCAAACTCTGACACATGGTATTCAGGAGTGTTTTGAAGTGTTGTGCCATGGCGTGGCGTGCCGTGCGGACAGCTTTGTGAGATACATGTAGGGAGAGGGGTGACTAGGTCAAGGTGCAAGGTCATTTTTGGTGACATATTCCTGTATTTGAATACCGCGCACAAAAGACCACGGCTTCCGGTATGTTGACTTCCAATCTACATGCCAATAAGTGAAGGAGAATGGTCGAGTGATTTCAGAGTTTCAGCCATCGAGTGGACAAATCTAGTATGAAGACTTGTGGAGCTGTATAGTTAGGCATCCATTAAAGGCATTAAATAATGAGATAATTTGATTATAAACAAAATGAAATATGTAGGGCCACCTTAACGATATATATCTTGGCCTTCTACATGCAGAAACCCTGTATAAACTCTGGAGGGAGGATGTAGTCAGAGAGTGTTTTGTGTTCTTGGTCCTTAAAATATCAAATTCTATATCAGCTATAGGTGCAATACCGGAGTGTCCTTATTGATTTGGATGGGCAAATAGCATTCCACTAATGGGGCCACACCTCTTCCATGTATTCTCAGTCAAGTTTTGAAAAGAGCAGGTTTCAAACCCTGATCACATTGGTTTCTCTGGTTGGCATCTCGGGAAGATTATTCTCTGGAATTATTTGGACAAACTTAGAATTTGGCAAATAGCATGAAAAAAAATAGGCAGCGTTCCTTTAAGTTGAGAAATAAAATGAGGGCTACGTACCCAGGTGTGATTTGGCAGGTGGTGTGTGCATGATGCTATGCATGCCAAGAGACTATTCTTGTTTCTTCCCCTAGTTGTTGTACACTGTACATAGAGAGAACACCTTATGTAGCACCCATAACACCTTCAGATGTGTGTGTGGGGAATATTTTGTTATGTTGCAAGACTGTTTATTAGGTTGAATATTTAACTATTTTACCATCAGTTGCACAGTTTGCAGCATATAGATTATTACAACATATTTCTTTTTTTTTAAACCTACATTTGAGTTTCTGGATGTGTCAGAACAATTAAAGAGACACTGGCACGTTTGAAAAATAGTGCGCCCTCAAGATTTTTCAAAATTTATATTTTTGCATGGTTGTAAAGCTTTTATATACATTAGCCCTCACCTGAAATGATTAAGACCAAATCAGCGTCCTTATGGGTAAACAGAACGATTTTATAATTAATGTCGCCGGCGACATTAATTCAGCAGATGACAGAAATGGTGTTTAACACAAGAAAACGCACGCCGTATGCATGTTTGCCACGGCATGCACCTTCTTTGAGCGGTCTGTGACTTTTGTGGTTTTAATATCAATGAGTACGAGTCAATGATATTCATGTAATATACACATTTGTTAATTAAAATTATGGAAAACTTTAAAGTTAGCCTACAAATGACCTGGATGTCTTTAACCTATCTGTTTTTGAGTATGTTATTTACATATGTGAAAAATGTATCTCTATTCTTCCAATGGCTTAGACTATCATTTGAGAGCAAATTGAAAATGTGCCAGTGCCGCTTTAAAAATATGGATTAAAACAACTTAAATCAAATTATAGTCGTAAGAAATAATCTCTGTCTTGTCTTACTACTAGTTAAAATGACTAGAGTTGAATATAGGGCCTACCTACATACTGATCAGAGTTGTAACTGTAAAAAAATGAATGTTAACAATAAAAACAACAGTCAATCTGCCAACTCTTATTTCCGAATCTCTTTGGAAATCTTGTTCATGACACTTTTTGAATATATGTTTGTGGATTGTAAATTTGTTCAAAGCACATTCTGTCACCGAGACACTGCTGAAATAATTAAATGAATATTGCCCTTTCTCCAGAAGCTGAGATGGTCGGCCGAAGGCTGCTTGCATCTAACATTTGTTTTCAAATGACATTTCATCCGTCCTTCACACCATTCTAACCAAGCATCTTATTGCCATGTACATCAATTTCTCTAGTGAGATCCACTGAGTTGTTTGAAGGCCAGTAATATCAAAAGCCTGACCAGTAACTACAGGGTAATTTAATTCAGGATGCAGTGTGTGCAGCAATAGAGCAGTTAAATTTTTAAAATATAAATCGGGGAGTTGTAAAAATTTTATGAGAAAATAAAAAATCAAAAACTTGTCAGTCTTTGGAAAGCATGATTTATGTCTGCAATCTCCAAAGCTAGGCTTTTTTTAATGCTTTTGCTCATAACTCTACATGTAAGTGTATTTTTGGTAAATATTCTAAAAACAGTGCAAACACTTTAATCTGCATTGTTCTGCTTTCTTTAACTTAATCTGATCCAACCCTATGGTCTTTGAGTCCATCCCACAATGCACCAGTTTTTGGAAATTTCACCTCATTAAAACCTGGAATTTTACACTGATTTTAGCCCACAAAGCACTAGTAATTTTTGGCTTAATCATGAAATATCTTATTGTTCTTAAACTTTTAGAACACTTTTTATCCCTTTCAGTACATGTTTTTAATACAGTATGCTATAGGCACATTGTAGTGCATTATGAGATTAATTCAAGACATCCCTGATTCGGAGCCAGAGTCTTACGTGAATTTGGTTGACGATCCATACCCGTCCTCGCAGGTTTTTTCCGAGAACTTTGGTTTCCTCCTGCATCTAAAATTGGACTTCTTCCCATAAAACCTTCCTTGTCATTCTGGATTTACTTGTTGTGTTGTAGCAGCCCAAGGTGCTCCACAGCGGCACCCTAAGCACTTCGGTGGATTTGTCGCGCGTTATAATCTTGAATTAAATATTCTTATTATGATTTTGGCCAATGTGTTTTGAATTAGGCCAAATTTTAGATTCACAAGACTAGCAATTTTTGACTTAGCAAAATATTCAAAAATAATGTAAATTAAATTTAAAGAAAACCAATCTGTTATCAGTTTACAAAATGACAAAAAAAAGGTAATAAAATCGAGAAAGTTGGTAATATTATATTTGCCAGATCACTGCTGCCATTTTGGTCAGTCT
>JAMKCH010087636.1:10472-24515 GCA_023653785.1 Ophioderma brevispina | reverse complement strand
GAGTCTTACGTGAATTTGGTTGACGATCCATACCCGTCCTCGCAGGTTTTTTCCGAGAACTTTGGTTTCCTCCTGCATCTAAAATTGGACTTCTTCCCATAAAACCTTCCTTGTCATTCTGGATTTACTTGTTGTGTTGTAGCAGCCCAAGGTGCTCCACAGCGGCACCCTAAGCACTTCGGTGGATTTGTCGCGCGTTATAATCTATTCTTATTATGATTTTGGCCAAAAATCTAATTTTTCTTCTGGCAGGGAGGGGGAGGGGAAATTAGGGGAAAGAATAAAAAATAAGGGCAATGTGTTTTGAATTAGGCCAAATTTTAGATTCACAAGACTAGCAATTTTTGACTTAGCAAAATATTCAAAAATAATGTAAATTAAATTTAAAGAAAACCAATCTGTTATCAGTTTACAAAATGACAAAAAAAAAGGTAATAAAATTGAGAAAGTTGGTAATATTATATTTGCCAGATCACTGCTGCCATTTTGGTCAGTCTACAGAGGATTACTGGAAGTATAAAGGCCATGATGAAACATTCATTGTTCATTGAGTATTAAAAAGTAGTTAATGATTTAACTGAAACTTTATTTTTGCCATACACTTGGTAAACTTAGAGTGTTAATGATTTTCTGTTGGACACACTGTATCATCTAAATGACCATTGAAGGATTTCACACAGACTTACGATGCATTGTAAACCCATCTTAAGTCAAACCCATCGTAAGTAATAGGGATTTCTAACAGTAACTTATGATGCGTTTGCTTACGATGGATCAAACAATGGGTTGGAATCTTGTGAAATCCATTCCTTGTGTTGCAAATACATTAGACATGTCTTTTTCTTGGTTATTGACTTTATTCAGTGTCACCATGACTGAACAATGTCACCAGGCTTTCATTAACACTTGGAAGACAAATGAGCAAGATTTGTAACAAGTCTAATATAATAGCCTATCACCTAGCATGATATTGGCATTTACCATGACCTCTTGCAATAATAAAAGACCCCGGTGCAATGCCTCATTAAGATCCTAGGTAGTATCCAAAGGAATACATGCAGACAAACCCAGGGATGTAGCTGAGTATAGTAATGCAAGGCTAATGCAAGAGACTTAGCCATGCATAGAGCAGCATGGGAAAATGAACTTGAGAACAATGAAAAGAGCCAGGTGATATTGTTGGAAGCCAACTGAGTCTGTTATTTTGATAAAATGTAATTACCTCTGTATTCGCACAGTGGACTGGAATTTTGCTATCTCAAGCGAGTATGAGATTACTTCAGACTTTGTGTACTTTCAAAATCTGTCGTATAAGGGGAAATTTGTACACATTTTTTTTTATTTTTGTGAATTCAGTGAATAAGTCTCTTAGCGTGAAGATAAAAACATACAAAAAATAATTCACTTCCAAGAAATTCTCAGAAATGGTAAACTCAAAACAGTGTTGTAACAGCGTCGGTACATAGTACACACTTAAGCATTAAGATACTATAATGCACTTCAGGGGGTGCAAGTTTTATATACGTACTACATCAAATTTTTGCCATTTCCCAGCAAACAAACTGACCCAATTATCTATCAACAACATCATCTACAACCACATTTGCTGCTGCCACCACCACCAAACTTAAATAGCACCATCCCAAACTTAATCACAGCACATAATTAAAGTGTAAAAAAGAGTAAAGCATGATTAAGAATGCTTTAATTTTCCTCTAATAATTTTTGAATCAATACCCCAGGGCTCTATGGTTTTAACTGAACTGAATATTAAAATATGTTATAAAAATATATACTGGTATTTTTCAAGGGAGCCTAACTCTTAGACCCCCAGTTTCAACCGGTATTAGTCCTTCATGTAAGAGTGGTTTAAAAGGTGAGAAAATTTCTCATGGGTATTTTCTAACAGGTGAGTCATTCGAGAAATTTTCTCACCTACTACACCACACTTTCAGCATATGTTATACAAGGAAAAGGTCCATTCGAGAAGGACTCATCCTGGTTTAAAACTGGTTCTAATGTTGCTCCTTTTAAGAAACCATCCATAGATTTTAATTGAATAACACTTTTGAAATATGCATTGTTGAAGCATGCTTTCATGTAACACTAGAAAAATGTGGCTCATTTGTTCCCATAAAACACTTGTGTGAGCTGGCCATCTCCATATTCATCCTTGCCCTTGTCTGCCTGGAGAACTGAGAACTAAGTAGATAAAATTTCAAAACAAATATAAATCGCAAATGTAAATATACTGTTCTGATGCTATCCACTTGGAAAGCGATGGACACCTTTCGGACCTAACACTTAGCCTATATGATATCGTTCCTCTACCAACCCAGGCTTGTTTGCTCAATTGGCAAGAGCGCCATGCTAGTAATACGGAGGTTGCCAGTTCGAGTCCGGCCACTTGTGTGCGTTGGCTATAATCTCCAGGAAAAGATTAATAAATAATCCTCTTGTCTGCCTCGAGAACTGATTAGCTAAAATGTCACCATTGATTACTGTTGTGAGATGCAGAATACAATATTTTGGCCGTGCAATTTTTCTGCAAATGCTTGATAATAATGAACATGCTTAGAGTAAAACTGTCATGAATTTAGACCGCACATTATCTATTAGGAAGAAAAAATGCATTTGTATCACCACCACTACCACTCATAAAATTAGTAAACGAAAGAAAAATTTTATGCACTATCTATGTTACATACATTTGTGGTATGAATTACTGTTGATCTTTCCTTGAGGCTGGACAGCACACCTCTAGTGTTGTAGGAAAAAAGTTTGATTGGCCCAGATTTGAACCAACTTCTGTATTACTGGCATGGGGTAGTTAAATTTTTAATTTGTGGAAGCACTGGTAGTTAGTTGCATTGACTGTAAAGAGAATCTCATGAAGAATTTTGACCTGTAAAAATTCTCACTAATGCAATGGTGTAAAGTGATGCTGTCCAGTCTCCCATTTAGGGTGATGAAAGTTGACCCATCACTTGTCAGTCAACTTTGATTAAACTCCACTTGTCTCATCTCTAGTTTGATCTACTAACATTTTCAAAGATAATACATGAGTAGTTTTTGTTATTGAATGTGTGTTTGTCTTCAGTAGTATATGTAGCATTATTATGCATGACTTGACTTGCCTTTTGAAAGCAGAGACATGGAGAGCCGTGGCTGTTTTTGTACATGTTGCAAGGCTTTCAGGATTTCTTAATTGTGTACAATGTATTGACACTATGTGTCTAATGGACTGTCAGAGAATAGAAATCCTCATTGGTTAATTTACCCACAGGCGACCAATGTCGCACATCAGGCAATTACACACTCATTACATGGACACAGGGTAGGCCTAATTATCTTGAGAATATACAGAAAATTGGGTCATGATTTTAGGACCATTTTGTTAATTGAGGCTGTAGTTTTGTGTAGGCAAGCAGAAGAGGAGTAAGGATGCATTTTAAGTCGGTCCTACACAGCTCCTGCTGCTATACTAAATATGACCTATGGAGTGCAGGGAACGATTTTGACAAAAGCTAATCTCTTTCTGTAATGTTGGCTTGAATCTCACTCGTTACATAATACCAGCATTATACCCCGTGTTAGCCATATAGGCTATAGAATAGATCTTCAATGGGATTGGAGAACCACTGAAGTCTTTCATGCTAACAAAGGAACATAAGCATACTAATCATTGTGTGAAATGGCTAAGCTCAAATCGATGTCCTTCATATAGAAATTCAACACTTTGTTAAAATTCTGGATCTGGAGGGTTTGTTATTTTGCACAGTATCCTATGATACTGTACTACATAAAGCTTTACTGCTTCAAAATGAAAAATCTGATTCATCTTGGACTGTGGGTGTGACAGTTTAGGTGACTGTCTTTATTTTTAGTGTACTATTTTTAATTACACTTCAAAATTTCTCAGTCTGCCTTTAAGCCCAACCTTTATTTCTCTCTCTCTATCAACTGTAAATTTAAATTCTTAAGGTTTTAGCATTCAGCAAGGAGCCAGCTTTAAAATTTATTTCTTCACCAAATAAGCATTGTGGGCACTATAAGCATACACTCAGCGAGCCAGCCATCCATCCACCGAGCTAGCAAGCTGGCTAGCTCTAAATTACACGTGTGTGGGGCATTGTCAATGTTGCATTCATTTCCATGTCGGCTTTGATGTTCATGTTAATATGGGTCACCATGCACGTCTGTGCTATGAAATTGGAAGTGGAAAAGCTTGTTGGAAAGTCCCCTAGACAAATTCCAAACCAACCAAGCAATTTTGTTGGGCTTGTTTTGGTAGACACTTGTTTGTTCAATATGCTAAAATGTGGCAATTACTGGAGTACGGAAAAAAAGAGCGGTCCAACGCCAACCCGTGCTCTAGCGCCAGTCATTTATTAAAGCTCAGGAGAGGTTGCCCTAGTTCTTCACATAGAAATCAATACAATTACTTACAGTCTCACACTATGATATCAGTACTATCTTGGAAATGGTCGACGGATAATACTAAGAAATTGCAAAATGAAACCAAACTTTTGATACCAGTGGGTATTTGGGGGAATTTTAATACATGTTAGCTCATTTTGGAAAATATCTCCAATTCAAAAGGCTGTTAGAAGCACTCAAGTGCCAAGAAGTAATTGAATGGCAGTAACTTGCAAATGTCAAATTAGATTGAAATTTTATTCCTTTCTCTCATACTCAAATGTCATTTTTTTCTATTCATTTTTTTCACTCGCATCAGATCCCAGTTACAGGAGATCACGTCATGATTCTAACTGCTGCAGTATGAAAATTGTGCATTTCAGTACCAATTGATATCAGAAAACTAGGAAGTGAGTTAAAATATGACAAGGCAAAATGAAAGAATGGGGAAAAAAGCTCATTAATTTCTAACACCTAAAACATAAGCCAATATCCTTCTGGCTATTATTCTTGATACCCTCTTCCCTCAACAAAGATTTAATTTAGATAATAATTCTGCACTCCCAAGAATTTTTAATGGTAATTTTGGGAACCATTTTTCTGCACCTCAAAGGCATTATTGGAGACACCTTAAAAAGGTCAGCTTCCGCTCGTGGCTAGAACGGTGTATAAAAAACAAACACGAAAATGCGCGCCCGCAAAATGAAATGCCCATTTTGAAAATCAGAGCATGAGCACAAGGAGGCTTTAATAAATTTATTTCACTGTATTACAGACTTTGCCCCAGGTCTACAAGTGCATTGATATATTGTAAATCTTTTTATTGCAATTTTTTGATGGGCCGCAATGTTCCAAATACACAACCGGGATATTGTGACGCTTTTGTTACTGATGGAAACTCGTGAGAGATGGAATCATGGGGCAAAATAAAACCATACCAAGAGGTGGCAAGTTTCATTTTGATGGCTGGCAATAGCCTCCAGAAACAATTACTTGCTTGGTTTTGCAATAATATTTATAAAGTAAATAATACCAAGCGGGTATTATGATGATAAATTATTTTAAAAGTTACTTGAATTAATTGGATTAGAGATCTGTGACCACGGTTTTTCTCATCAATAATTGTGTATATTAAAAATCTTGAGGCTGTAATGCCTGTTCACTCATGTCTGTTGTCCATTCAGTCAGAGGGGCAACAAAATTTAATCATATCTGCCCTGTACTTTAATATCTGGGCTGATAAACCTTATGCTTGATCAGTTTGTTAGATTTTATGGGCACTTGTTTCAATTATTCTGCAAGCCCCAAGTCTTAAGACCTTGTAGTTTTATTAAGATCCAGGCTTATTTCACTAGAATCCTAACATCTCCGTACTAAATAAAGTGTGTTTCATTAAATCAAGCATTAGATTTGGTTCAAAGGTTCCCTGACATACCATAGCCGGGCTGCTAGCAGGTATTTATTTTGAAGTTAATTAATAATTTGTAACAGATATAAAACTAACATAATTTTGTACTCTCCCATGGTTCATTGGCTTTCAAAGGGTACATTAATTAAGCATGTTTATGTACAGAAACCATACATATAATGCGAACAACCTAGATGAAGCATTTTGATTATGAAACATTTTCTTTAAAAACAGAAGTCACAGGTTTAACAATAACGTCTATTTGAACATTTTTACCGTCCCACACCTTACAATAGGCTTCATTATGCAGTGTGCAATCACCACATATGAAAGGCGAAAGCCAACAAGCAAAATTTACGATGTTATGGTCTTTGACTTCGTCCAGCCTGTGTTAAATGAAGAGAAAAGGCTTACAGTTTACTAAAGGCACTTGCGAATTGCACAAATTCAGAAAATTGATCAGTTGCAGAAGTTGTTTTATGATAGGTTCGGTTAGAACAACCTTTGAACTACGTAAGAAATATTGTATTGTGGCCAGAAAGTTAAAATTGGTGACTCGATGCTTCTTCAACATTAGGAAATTTGTATGGAGAAAAAACACTTTTTCTCTTTTTTTTCCTTCAAATTATACCTATATGCCATTTACACATTCAAGGTGTGTGTTCCTTTGGGATTGCAATGACATGTTATTGGAATCAGTTCAGTGGTTAGTCTAAATTTTTATCATTTGACTGGTGAACTGCTATTGGCTGCTGCAACTGTCGGGCATTAATGAGGTGAAGTATTAATTGAAAATGGCCAAAAGATGGCGCTGCGTATTATGAACATCTGTAACACTTGTGAAGTACCTTGAAAAATATGGAATATGCCTATTAAAGATGTATTTTGTGATTCTATGTACTTCCTGTTTCATAAATTTTATGCTTGGTGTTATTTCAATTTGACCTTGCATTCTAGTGATATGAGCAAAATGTCCCTTGGCCACTTTACTGTAATTTCTGCCCAATTATGGACAGATAATACAAAATTTCAAATTTCTTGCAAAGACTATCAAATTTGATACAAAAACTTCTAAATACTAAATAATGCTTGCCTAACATTTAAATAATGCTTGCCTAACATTGAGAAATATGACCACAAAAAAAGGAATATCTCTTGGGTAAGATTTCCTTACAGCAATTTTTGAGAGTATTATATCATCTATGATGCAAAAGTGATTTCACTCTTGGATATATTTCCTGAGAGTGATGTCAAAGTATAATTCTAATTTACAAAGAATCACAGGTTAATGGAATATAGATAGGGAAGAATGGCAAAAGAGAGGGAAAAATAAGTTAATAACTTATGAGAACCTGAAAAAATATCCTGGGTTTTGGAAAAGGTGATTACTTTACCCAAAGTCAAGCATCCGTAGTAAAGCTGAACTGCACATGGTTTGAAAATCCAATATTGTACTTAAGAATTCATTTATTATATTTTGTCCTGTTATTTTGATGGAGTTTGAGACCTAATTTAATTTTGAATATGGCCAATTTCATCATCTTGCAAGCATGGAAAATGAAGTTGCCACAACACATCTCATTTTGCACGATCAGGTTGGGTAATTTCCAAAAAAAGATAGAGATTCCCATCGGGAGGTAGTCACCGGATCTGGGTATGTTATCCATCATCATCATAGTCGCGCAAGTCATCATTGTCAGTCGCGCAATTTAGTTTGAAACCAAATTCTAGTGAAAGAAGGCTACATACATACGGAATGAAAGCCCAGGAGATGACCTGACAAAAACAACATGCTTGGAACACAGGTATAAAGATAGCAAGGATATATTTGTTTGGAAGTTTTCATCAATAATGTAATTTTACTGCAATTGTAGAGGTTGTAGATATGTTTTGTTGAGTAAGTGCTATGGCTGTTTTGTTCCCTTAAGACTGCCATAATAAAAGAAAGAAAAAAAATCACGTACTTTAGCAAATGCATACCTGTTCTTGAAGCAGTTGTGCTCACTGATTGATGTTGGATGATAGAATTTGTTAGGAAAAATGGAATAAGTGGCCATTTTGTTCATTCTATAAGCAAATCCCATTGCATACAAAGATGAAATATTTTGGGATATAGGAACAGACCCTGTAATCCTAGGATGTTACTGATTAGCTTGATGATGCCTACTCAATCAAAGTGCTGTCATTTAGGTAGGAAATTTCTCTTCCAGGATCTGTAGAGCTATGATACATAATAATTTCAAATAAGGGTGACATCACTGCTTATGATGTTATCAGTGTTAAATTGCTGGTGTAGTCAAGAAGACTGGTTTTAAAGAGATGGCAGAATATACATAAATGTGGAAAAGCAGTGACCACTCTTCTGGACTTCAGGTCAGAAAGTGTATTGTGAAAATGTATTAATGTTATTGACCAATTCACACAGTGCTCGGACCTCTCTACCAACCACACCGCAATGGAATATGGATAATTATGATATCTCAATGTAATTTAGAGGTATGACCAACCAGGCCATGTTTAGGTATTTTTTTTTACCCTCAAAATTTAATTTTTTCAATACCAGTAAGAAAAACATGACAAATGACGTGTTATGTTAGTTGTAATACAAAATGGCGCCTATTGAGTATTGTGATGTTGCTAGCATGTAGCAAACATATCATGCCGTTACCTTGGAATTGGGTGGGCATTTTTACAAACCAACATTGGAATCTGAGATCATTCAATCAATTTCTGTGTGTGCTTTGAAACTATATAGCTGAGTGCTCTCTACAAGTTGTAGAGTGATAGCTTGTGTGTTAGCAATCTCAGTGCTGTAAAAGGATCTTTGTTAGACCAGTTATGTATCCCATGCTTACTACCTTTAGTTACTACCTTTGGACAATTGCATTTCTATCACATCTTCTGAAGATATGAATTTTGCAGTGTTACTACTTGAGTGAGGTACCATTATTTTGCTATCGAAATTATATTATCTCATTTCCAGCAATGAAACAAATTGAGACTGAACATTTCCCAAAAGTGATATTTGAAGATGTAGAGATAGGGTTAATTTGGGTATGGTTACATGTAGAGGACAATCAGAAAGTTGTATTGAAAAATATTGATCCATGTTAATCAAGTAGTGTCCAGATCAAGTATCCACAAAAAGTAAATGTTCCTGGGTGCTAATAGCTTACTTGATTGAATGTGGTCCATTCCCTTTATGTGCTGAATTGGACAGTACTTCCCAATCTTAATTTTAGACTGAATTTTCTGTGAGTATTATTTTACCGTATTCGTAGTTTGAAAGCTACACGTCAACCATATGCTGTACATAGGGAAGGAACCTTAGTGTATTTTAGAATAAGAATCTAATTTTATTTACCAGCATAACTGACCAACTATTAATAGCACAAATGATGATTAAGTAATGACAGTTGTTCTGTAGATGTACCATGAAGTCTGAACTGGTCAAGTGACCGACTTATACAAAATGCTCTTCCCCCTAGAGCCATCTCCCATATAAAATTCAAATACTTTGGGCCGATGTAATAGGTTATGGGTATTGACAGTTTGTATGGGTCGTATGAGCTGGATATTGACACCAATTGGACTGCAGCCATAGAGCCAAAGCAAAAGTCAATTGGTGGCAGCGGTGGGATGCTTGAAGCAAGGAGGGTTTGATTGATTGGCGTGCAATACTGGCCATTTCCTATACTATCACTCTTGATTGGACTCCATTATGTAGCTAATATCATCTCCATTAAACACACAAACAATGCCAGTTGAACTGTAACCATGTAGACTCATGTTATTCCATCACTTAATTAAAGCAACATTGGCTAGACAGGAAAAATATTGAGTTAGGATAACAGCAAAAATTCTATAATGCTGAGTGCATGAGTTAAAAACTGAATGCTAGTTGCAGTCAAATCAGCAGTCTGATTGATGATGAAAATAACCTAGTTTAATTGAAGTCAATTTAACATTCACATATTTTTAATGGTCCATGGTCTGATCACAAATAGCCTCCTCCTCAGAACCCCAGATTTTACTAGTTCTGATAAAAATTTTAGTGTCAGAAGAAAGCTACTATTTTTCCTCATGTACCCTGTGAAATCATAGGGCTAAAATGTGGTTTTGGATGTTATGAGCAAAAAGAGTTCCATTTTGGTTGAGAAAAATAGTTTTATGCAGTATTCTTTGGCACTCTGCAAATTGGATTTTTAGTTTTCAAATCAAAACGGATTGAAATATTGGTGTGAAACTTTACAGATAGGGCATTGAGGTCGCCATTCAATAAAGATGAACATTTTATAATTAGGGTCATCCCTCTTTAATAATGTTGCACGTACTTGGTGCAATTCGCATAAACCTTTGGGGTTTGACATTAGTAAATGCAGCCTTTAACAGAAAGGCAGTTTGGGGTTGACCTAGTAAAAAGAGTCATTAACAAGCTGCAATTTATGATTGTGTAGGGTTACTTAGAATTTGATCATTTAAGAGGGTGTGCGAGTGTTCAGTGTTGAAACTAAAATGGTCTCGTAATATGTTACACTTACAAATTTGAATTTAAACCTTTCAGTGTGCCATTTTTTGCAGTATTTTGTTCTATTTCTCGGCTTTTATTCACTATGGCCTTTATAAGACTTGAGTGAAAGTCTAAATAATTCATACAAATAAAAAATTTAAAAAGAAACAGTACCAAGATCCAGCATTGCAAACATTTAGCTCCTGACAGTGTTAAAATAGACATAATTTGTGAAGTCATGCATTTTGTTGTGTTATTGTTGGACAGTTTGTTTTCAATGGTGTAAGAAATTATCAATTAAAGTAATTTGGCACATATAGCATGCATAATAACAACTATGTCAACAGTATTCATCAGCATGTTAACCTTATAATAATTATAGTTAAAGTCTGATAGTACTAGTTTAACAAAGTCAGACAAGGGCTGTGTACACTTTGGCAGTAGCGCTAATGCCTTGGTTCTGGATTATATTAAGATTTTCCGTTCTATAATTAGACCCTCAAGGTATCATGCACGCAACATTCCCTGAATGGCTTCAGACAAGCAAGTCAGGAATGCCACACCACAATTTCCCTCTAATTTTCTCCCAAGTGTTGTATTCTCTCTGAAATGCTGAAATGTTTGAACAAATCCTGTGATAGGAAATGAAGAAATGTTGGATAATATTTTGGGTTGGTAAGTTCACCGCACTTTAGTAGTACTTATCATTGTTAAAACACTCATCCTTTATTGAGTATGATAAATAGTTAGTAATCCATTTATGAATATGACCCATTGACGAACCTCTAATCCTAATTAGAATCATTTATTAGCATTGGATATCTATTGGCTAGGTTTCATATGCTCCAACACTTCTGGGCCATAGGCCATATGCTGTAGGAAAGATTTTACCAGAGAACATGATACGGAGTGTCTGTGACCGTGCATTTTACGATCAAACATGGATATAAATTTCCTCCATTAATGTGGATTCGTGCCTGCTTTTAATAATGAATTGTACAAAGTGCATTGGCATTCATCAGTGTGGATGATATGGAAGGAGGAACATTGTTTGCAGTCGTAAACACTCATATGAAATATGAAATTGCTATATTATAGTGTAGATAATCAATTTAGAAATTTAGCTTAGAAGTTACAAATAATTTTTCTGATGGCATATTTGGATGACACAGCATTGTAATTAAACAATGGGGATGTCCCCACTCTCCAGTTCTTTTCACACATTCTAGTTGACACATTTTGGAGGGATGTAGCATTGGATTTGCTATTCAATTTTATCCAATAAACTTATTATTTTCAGAGAATTTTTTTCTTGCATTATAGTACAATGACCTTGTATTTCATTTTGAAAATGAGGGGTGAATGTAGGTAGTGGTTTGGATAATAAACCTTTCTATGTATTACATTGAATAAGAAGTAGCCAAAATGCTACAGGTTCTTAGTTGCTAGTAGAGTAGGTGATGACAAATTGGATAGAGTATTGTATTTGATAGGAGCCTGGGGAATATGAGAGCATCAACAGACCATTGGAATTGCAGGGAAGGGAAATACTGCCTCCAGGTCATCATCAGGTCATGGGTAAGATCTTCTCCTTGCTCAGGTCACATTGGTAGACAGCGAGACTTACATATAATGTTTGTGTAGTAAAGGAGTCCAGGCATGGCATTAGGCTTTTGGGATTATTCAGTGTGTTGCTTTAGTACTAGTGCCTCTTATGTTGAAATAACGAGTGCCATGGTATTTGGCATTTGGAGTCGTACAATAACTATCCAAGTTTAGGTCATTGTTTGTTGCTTGAGCATAATCCCACCCCTGAACTTTGGTAACATATCAGAAATGATGGATAAAAATGGACAAAGTAATTTAAAAATTCTGACTGAAAACAACTTATATGATTTGAAGTGTTGGAAGAGTTTATTGAGAATGTTAATTTTGGCTTACTCATTTACTCATCCGTGATTGATAGGGAATAATTGCCTCCATTCAGCATCTAGCCTTGTTAAACAGGGTGTGTAAGAACATGAGTAGTATTGTATAAAATATTGGCCTATATACTCTGTTTTCAGTATTTTTTTGACAAATAGTGAGATAGCTGCATAATACCTTTTATTCCATCTCATAAACTAATCTACACTGTGTCCCAAAAATACCCCTGAAAGCGCCTCCAATTCCAGTCTGTCCACGTTTGAAGTAAAAAACAGATTTCATTAAATAAGGGAGCATTTTGGGATTTAAAAAAATGAGGGGGGGGGCACTTCACATTAGGAGATACCTGAATGCTGATTTTTCAAATTAAGAAACATCTGCTGTTAATTAAGAAGATGGACAGTTTCTGTTAATTACATCAGAAAATAGGCTTTTTGGGTATGTAGCCAACCATTGGTATTATTGAAAAAGGTCTAGAAATTTTTAACATCAAAACATGCTAGCCCATATTAAAAAGGATGCTTAACAATCGTTTTAAACAGTAGTGTGGTGGATAAGTAGGAATTCATTAAAATTATGAAAAAAAATATTCTTTTTGAAAGAAATATGTTAGTTTATTAGTATAGAACGTTATAAATTTCTTTTGGTATAGTATGACAAATTTGATGCTTTACTGTAGTTCAAAAATTATCCTATCTACATCACTATTTCAGAGACAAACATATTCCTTAACTAAACAGTAACTGTTGTTAAACACTTTTTTGGAATATGGGCTGCTTTATTAAAAAAACAACAAATCATTGATTTGGTTTACATAAATGTAATAATTCCACATGGTGACATTTGGCACTTGTTTATGTTGTGGCACTGTTTTGAGTGCAGATGCATTCTGTGTTTATGTGGAGAATACCGGTGTATTGTTCATAGGACATTCCCCTCGGTCATTCTTTGTTGTTGGCAGTAAAGAATATATGGGAATATCAAGTTAGTCATGGTTTATCTAGTCATCCAAAATAATCTGTTTTAGGTTGGTTGATTGGATGTCTCCTACACGAGTGTGCTCTGGAGAGGCTAGATTGACCTTAAATTATGCTGTAAAATTGATAGAATAATGTGCAGTGCGTATGATGTTGCAGCTTCCTTGACTGCAAAGGTTCTGCAAATATAACACATTTAAAATATTTGATATAGAACCAAAATGTGTGTAATTGAGGTATGTTTGCTAACTGCCAAAAAAGCAAATAAAAAAAAGCACATTTCTAAACATAAATATTCTACCATTAACTCCCAAGATTTTCATTTTAAATGTTCTTAAATCAAATAGTACTTCAAGAAAATTTGAGATTTTATCAGATCCACATCAACCTTGTATACAATTTTAACTTGTGATGGAACGAGACCTCAGAATTTACTAGGTGGGGTCTAAGAGCTTATGGGTAGGTCACTTAATATGAAAATGACAGTTGGTGTCCATTTGATTCAAATTATAATTGCTAAAACAACTTGCATTGACTATATTACAATGCAAATGTAGCAGGTAGCTCACTGCAGGCAAGAGACATACTACCTGCAGAGACACTCTCTCCATGTAGCATTTAATTGGATGGACCATTTAATTTCTATTCTTGTTCTCCAAATGTCTGTAAGAAAATAAAACTAATTTTTGTTGATCTGCTGAGACCATACCGAGACAGGCACTCACCTTGAACTGCCTGAACACCTATGCTATAGTCAGAACAGCGCTAAATAGGCAAACATTTTGAGTAGGGAATAAATTTTC
>JAMKCH010087635.1:3850-20835 GCA_023653785.1 Ophioderma brevispina | reverse complement strand
TCGGTATGGTTAATTCTATATTACCAAAAAACGTTGAACGTAAAAAAAACACCAAGCTTTAAAAAGTTACGCGCAATATCCAATAAAGTTAATAAATCTAAGATAGCACCAAGTTACTCAAGTGCGTCTGCCCCATTGGCCAACTTGCAGTTCCCATTTCTTCTTTTCCAAAGTCCTTGTTGAGAACTTCCATAGTCATAACAGGAACCATCCTCATTAGACCCAATTGTTGATTTAAATAATTCCAAATGCACTTGTTCTTGTTTAAGGGTATATGGCAGTTGAGTTGGAATTAGTACTCCTATTTCTTGTGGTAAAGGCCGCGTCTTCTTGTTCTGACTTGAATACGTGTCAAGTTGATATTGCTTATAGTTTCGTTGGTTCTTGTTTTGATGTCTTATTGTGGAGATTGGTCTTATTTCAACGATTCAGAAGAAAAACCTCTATCTCTTGGTAGGAAAGAAAGAGATAAAGACGAAAGGAAGATTCCCTGCTCGGTTGCCCACAAGAAGAGCAACTGTTTTGAACTCGGTTTACATCAGCGCCTCTAGTATGAAATATAAATAGGCTGTAGGGAGGTGATGGAAGGGGCATTTTTCTTTTGCCCCCATTGTAGAAAATGGAGCCAAGTTTGCCAATGGGGCACACGCACTTAGAGATACTTGGTGCTATCTTTAGATTTATTAACTTAATGGCTCGTACTCTTTTTAAAACTTGGTTGTTTTTTTACTTTTGTTGGCCAACGTTTCTTTTGGTAAGATTTCTTTTATTTTTGTGAACATTAAATAGACTGTTTGCAAGTAAAAGTTGGCTCAATTTGCAAGAGGAAAATCCTGTTCTTCTGAGAACATTTTTATACTTTAGTTAGTGTGTGATTATTACTACGTTATGCTGTATCGCTTGTTGATGGAAGTGATGGTTATTTTTTAAATATTAAGTTTAAAGCAAAGTGTTTAGGAAGTATTAGTATTGAACACTAGGAAGTTATATTGATTAATCACACTAGGGAATATATTTATTAATCTATAAGTAGTTAAATGTCAGTATTGAACACTGTTTATAATTATTAAAGTATTCGAATCGATTGTTGGTTGTTTTCTCCGGTAATTCAGGTAATTGTTTGGTTGTCTATGTTGCTTTGAACATTGATAATAAAATATGAAGAGATTGAAGTCCATGGGCTATGAAAATTGATATTTATACTTAAAAAACGGTTCAGTGCTTTTTGACCATTTTATCTCCTTCAGTTAGCGAGATATTCAGATTGTAAGGTTCTGCAAATTTTAGGCCTTTTACACCAGAATAGAATTAAAAAGGCATAAAATCGTGGGAATGGAAATGTATTTTAGGCCTTTGTTGATAATATTTACACTGTATTTTACTGCTTTGTCAATTCAGTAAGACAGACAATTTACCAAGCGGAACCACGCTATCACGTCTAGTGCCAATACATTAAGGAAATCACCGGTTAATGTCTAGGCTTTAAATTTTATAAAGATGCCAGTCAGCATCAATCAGAAGAAACCTTTAATAAACTGGTACAAACTCTTGGAAAAAAAACCGCGTCGTTTAATAAAAGAACCCAGAGGGAGCGCTCCTTGTACAGCCTACTAACCAAAAATTAAGAGAATGACAACAGAATTGAATACTATACTCGATTAGCGCTGTGATATAGGGACAATCTGTACTTTTACGGGTGAGAGCTATTTGTGAGGGGCACACAGAAATTAAAACTTTGTAGCACTCCTAATCCGTGCGTTCTTATACTGTGTGATCTACGGTCAATACTATGTGCAGTGGTCAAAAACACCCGAGGGTCACTACCAAAAGTAATGTAGGTTAATATGTGAAATGCTACCGGTATGAGGCAGGTGCTCTATTGAATCCCTTGAAATATGGTAACAATGGTTTGCGCGCTGAATCTAAAGGTGTGATAGGGGCCTCATCATTACTTTAATGTTACCTAAACCAATTCGACGAATACAATAGTCAATACCCACTAAAGATGGTTCAACGTTGTTCTTAATAGTTGAAGGCAGTGAATATGTGAATTGTGAATTGAAAAACCTTGCCCAAACAAATAAAACACGCAAAACACAATGTGTGTGTAATGTAATTAAAGTCGACTAAAATCGAGGAGAACTTGGGTATGGATCATGAGGAACAATGTAGACGGACCAAAAACAGTTGAAAACATACCATTGTATAGTGCACAGCAGGAAAGTTAATTATTTTCCAATCCTCTACTTGGTTTTAATTCTAAATACACCAATTACAAGGATTTAAAATAAATCCCAAAGGATTGTGATTAGGGAACAATCCATTTTTAGATGTAAAATAAATCTTATAGATATTAAACATTTAAACATTTAAAATATGTATAGCTTTATCGTATGAACCACAGCAAAGCATTTAATTCCTAAACATCATTTTACAGTGACGTCACAGTACAATGAAGTGATGTGATGATTTATAAAATCAATTGTATTAAAACTACAAAATTAAATTCAGGAAAGACAGTAGTAAAAAATTTAGTTTTGTCCTTGGCCCTTTTCCTTTTCTAGAGGCAGCGAAGCGACTTATTGCTAGTATTAAAATGCTCCTTCCCTATTTCACCCTAATGGATTCTGACCCAAAACTTTTCCCCAGCTCCTATTCGCCGCGACTCAAGTATAGCATAATGCACGAAAGTGGTGGGCCACCACGAGACTCGAACTGACAACAAACAGACTATTCCAAAAGTAAAATCAATAATTGTCATCGCTACACCGCTGCGGCCACGGAGGAAGCTTACAGAACAAGACATGGATTGTTGTTATATGCTAGTACATGTTGGATCAGTAATGTGAACAAAAGAATCCGTTAGCATACTTTTTCTTGCATGAAGTCAATTATTTTCCTGTTAGCAGTAAACAGGACAAAGGCCAAATCTGATGATAAATATAAATATGTACTCAAAATTTCGCCCAATCTTCATTTCGTTTAATAAAGGCTTTGGTGTAGGTCTGTGCAGACCGTTTTCTTGAAAGGTTCCTATTTGCCATAATTAATCGCTTTCAAATGAACGTTGAATATTTTGAAAACATTTCTAACTCGTCGTTTCCGTTTTCTTAATTCATATCTTGCCTCCTGAAATGTGTCACATAATCCCATGTAGATGTTGCTTGAACGACTGCTCCCATACTTGTTCTCGAATGATTGTTAATGCTCGTTTCGATAACGTTTCACTAGTTTGTCTTATGATTTTCGATCTAATTATTTTAAAATCAAATTGATTATTTATAATTGTGGTCTCATTTCCGTCTAAGTAAAAGTTTTTGATATATATATTTTTAAACAATCCATTTTTATTTATGAAGATGCAATTAATGTAAAATCAACTGCCCCAAAACTCTTTGTGTGGCCTTGATCTTGACAATAACTGATACTGCGAAAAATACATATATAGAAAATATGGAAAATGTTTGACATAGATGAATTATACTTCATTCCATAAACTTCAATGCCAAGGTGACCGTTAAGTAGTAAAGTAGAATGATCTTCTTACTCTCGTGTAATTTTAAGGTGCTGAAAGTCGTGGCTACCGCTGGATCGAAACCGACAACATGAGACTATCCAAAAGTAAATCAATAACGTCCAACACTTAAACCGCTCGGCCACGAAGGACGCTTACAACATGCAACGCAAATTGTTGGATGTGATAGAAGTGATGGTCAGTAGTGATTTGTTGAACAAAAGAATCCGGTTAAACGTCATTTTCTTAGCATAGAGTGAATTATCTTAAATATATCACTAAAAGGCACACATGAGGATAACTAGAAGAATTATATATATTAAGTTTGGCTACTATCATTTCGTAATAAAGGCTGAAGGTCGTGAGACCACTTATAAGAGTTTCGCACTTTCCACTAATAATTATTAATACGGAACCGCTTGAATTTGAAAGTAACTTATAATTCATCGTTTCCGTTTTCTTATTTCATATGTTCGGCTCATGAAATGTGCCCAATATACTTTTGTGGGGCTTACTTCTGTCTTATCTTGAAATACATGCTCTGGTTGTTTATTGCGAGCGGTTAAGTCATTATTGATGATATTGCCACCTAGTGCTATTTTCGTCAAACGCGTGTTAAAACACCAGGGAAGTTTGTTTCTGTTAATATCCACGGTTGATGGTGTTTGTCTTATGGCTTGTTTTAATGGGTTTTTTTTTTTAAATATTAATTTGTGGGTGGTTTGTTTTTTAGTTTTTATTTTAAAACTGGGGTGACACACTACCGTGTGTCGTAATCAGTTCAGCATTCTGGTGTACTTTATACATGGAGTCAAGGGTCATGTGGAGGTAATAGATCACAAGGTATTCAGGGTCATTTGGGTCATATGCTCTAGTTAGTACCGTATTGGTCCTAATAAACGCCCTGGGGAGGGCCATTTTAAAAGGGGTGTGATGGGGTTCGTTATTACCAGTCAAAAATGGAAAGTCAAAATCCCCCTCCAAAAAATCGCCTTACACAAGGTTTTGGCGATCTCTCTTGTATCTACGTGTGCCAGTCCTTCTTTTTGTATCTATGTGTGCCAGTTACCATTAGTGACCAATCAGAAGCAGAAAGCAGTGATGACAAAAGAGATTATAATACGGATTATGACAGTTCCCAGCCATTAAATCATTGATTTAGTTGTATAGCTGGTAACTCATTTTCTTGAATTGTTTATCCAAAAATCGTGGGGGGGGGGCGTTTATTAGAGCAGGGCGTTTATTGGAAAACAACCGGTAGACCTTTTGGCCATTTTTCACTTGGTGTAGCTTTTTAGTGAGTGATGGATGGAGTCAAGATTTGATCTCAATTCAGTATGTGTTGTAGTAATAGCAATGACTAAAATATCCAATTTTTGTCATTTAGTAGGTTGCTTTTGGTCTTTACCATTTACAGGGGGTATGTAGGATACATTTACTGTAATTTATACATGCAAAAATGATTGATGATTTTTTTTTATTTTTTATTTTTGATTTAGTAGCAAAATCACTGAGAGAGTGCATTTAAGGCATTGCCCACAAGAACCATCTTTTTATAGAATTGTTATATCATCAGACAGCTCAATAGATCAACTTAACATCATCCTTTAAAATCTGCAGAAAAATCTCCCCCCTCCCCGCCAATCTTCCAGTGCATGTTCCAGCTAGCATGTTCGGGGCCCGTGGACAAAAAACATCAACTGGGGCCCCTAGGTATGCTCGAAAAATGATCCAAAATTTCAAGCACAGAATATCAAAATCCACCACTGCGGGGCCCATAATAAAGGGTCACTGAATCCAAAGCCATTATTTGGTATAGGGGCCCTGGTAATTGGCCCATAGTAATTTTTAAATGCAGACCTGTCTACATTGACATTAAAATAGGGCCTCTCATGTAACAGCCTACATTGACATTTAAGATAGGGCTTACTGGTATCAGGCATTCTAGAAGGGGCCCTGAATTACTAAATATATAGTACAAGCTCTGTTTTGAAATTTTGCAAATCTTATTTTTTGTTCTTCCTCCCTCTCTCTCTCATGCCCTCTTTCTTTTTGCTCTCTTTTCTCTTTCTTTTTCTCTCTTTTTTCTCCAATCTCTTGGGGCCCTTAGCCTCTCGGGGCCTGTGCTTTGTCCACTCTGTCCATATGGTAGCTATACCCCTGCAATCTTCCTCCCTCACACAGGCAATCTTTCTCCCTCTGTTTTGATTGCCTATTCTACATAAAAGCTTTTTTTGCTAAATCATACAGGAATATTTTAAGCAGCAATTTGCCAAGATGTATGCAAAAGTAACATAAATCACTATCAGCAATTTTCTTTAAAAAAAGACAAGAAGTTCCTGTTTACCCAGAATTCATTTGCGTTATATAAAGAACAAAGTACCCTTCCTTGTCAACAACCTTTTAAAGCGGCACTGGCACATTTTCACAAAATTGAAATTTCTTCAATTTGCTCTCAAATGATAGTCTATTTTTCAAATGTGCCAGTGTCCCTTTTACAGTAGAAGGCTGATGACCTGCTGTTTTCCTCAAAGCAAAGTCTAAAGACAGTCATTCTTTTTCATTATCAAGCCTGGTTTTGTACAAAGCTCATATACTGGTGCTTTTTTGTACTAATTTTATATTGGATTTTCAATTCTCTAACTTTAAAAATAAGGAACAATATATGAAATAAAAGATTCAGTGAGATTTGAACCAGCATCAGGTATCTGCAATTGAATTTAAAGGGCCAATTCTGATGGCTATTTATGCATGGCCATGGTGTCAACCTCATAGGGATACCCCTTTCTTTAGCTTTGCAATGATTCAGGGAGGGCAGCCACGAAATCCCAATTTTAGATGTCGCCATTGGTTTAACACATAAAAGCGAGATCTTGACAAAATATTCTGAATTTTTTATATGTTGTCAGGGAATATTTTCTTATTCCAAAACTGTTGGAGTTGAAGATTCAACTCCACTGTAAGTGTTATTTCTGATTTTTTTTGTATGAACAACGGACGAGGTCGTATGTGGGTCATCAAAACACCCATGACCGACCAACATTAAAGCACTCAAATTGGTTTGTGGTTTGCACTCCGTATTGCTGTAATTTCTTTTGATATTTTGGGTGAGTTGCTATGTTGAATGAGGCTTGGCCGCCACCGCCTGCAATGATTAAAGGTATATCCAGCAATTTGCTAATTCTGAACATTGAAAAAAATCATAAAATCTATGCATTGGTACCTTTGTTACAGGTATAGATGTGCTTACATAACCTGCAGTTAATTGGCTTCAAATCCATGTATACTGGCAAAATAGTAATGTCTGATTCTCGAATTTCTATGGGTGTGCATAACAATTCTGACTTGCTATCAAAAAATCCTTTCCCTGAGAATGTCACAGATTTTGGAAACACGATATTGTGCACCGACCTGTACAGTTTTTACCTCAAACACAGTGGCAGGGGGGGGGGGCAGATGGGGGATTCCCGCTAAATTTTGTTGTTATTGTTGTTGTTCTGGATGAAGAAAAAATTACAAATTTCGGGCAAAAATCAGTGATTTGAAGCCAAAATTGGTTACAAATCTCAAAATTTTAGATGTTTTGCCCCCCCTCCCAAAAAATTCACTCCCCCCAAAAAATCCCTTTGCGCTCCAGCTCAAACACCGGCATAACTGATCTGTGTTTATTCTGTACTGGTGTGTACTACAATCAGTTGTTTGGTGTATATTTTGAATTGTTATCACTGCATGTCAATTTATTGGAGATGGTATGCCAAATTTCTCAATTTTTAAAAAATATTTGGTGACTTTTATCTACATTAAAGTAGTTTAATGGAATTGCGCACACTTATCCCTGACTTATAAGCTAATAAATTTCCACATTTTTATCCTTTATCCTCTCCCATTATCACTACTTCATCTCTTTAAGGACAGTGTCAACCTTGAGTTTCCGAGTATCTATTTTGGTTTGTAACTTTGCAAATATTTGATTATTTTATGTAAAAGTATACATTTCTAGAAAGAAAATTTGACGATGAACCCGATGATGGTATCAGATTAATGTAAAACTTGCCGTATTTTGAGAAAAATACAAAAAAAACATGATTTTGCCCCAAAATTTTCAGACAGCATAACAAAAACAATTTGAATTTTCATGATTTCTTATGTTATTTTTTAGAGACAAGGCAAATTTGTCTAGGGACGGTTTTTTCATTTTTTTTAAATAGAGCTTACTTTTCGAAATATAAGGAAAATGTCAAAAAAGTGTGATTTTTACCTTTCTTTTCCAAAATTTGAGTATATATTGGAGAATATCTTTAGTCAGAAACCGAAAAATGAAAAATTGAGAAAACCGTCCCTAGAGAAGACCGATTGCTATCGCAGGAAAGTTAAACCTTACCTTTTATTTCGGTATTTTTGGAGTTATCTTGTCTGAAAATTTGCCAAATTTTGCGAAAATTGAACATTGAGAAAATCTGTGTTTTAGTAAAAAAGTGACTTTTCACGCCATTTCAAGCTGTCTCTTTCTCAAATAACTTTATCTTTTAACTTCAAAATTGAGTATGTTGTGCAAGTGATGAAAATACATCTTTATATACTATTGAATCAAACCTCTTTGGTCTTCAACACCAAAAAATCAGAAGAAATTGAAATTTCATCTGGTCTAAATTAGCGCTTTGTTTACATTTTCAAATATTAGTTTTTGTTTTTCCAAGATGCGCTCGCGTAAAAGAAAATTAAAACACGCGCACGCTTCAATACGCAGCAAAAATTCACCACGCGACGCGCGCTACGCCTTGCGCCTGACGGCGTGAAATGTGCTTAAATTCCCGCCGTTTAGACCATGTGGTTTTTGTGACTCTAGATGGTCAAATAGCTGTTTTAAATCGGCAAAAAATACAACTCAGGATTGTCTGCATTGGATAACCTTTGTTGGTAACGATAGAACACATGTTGATGTTTAAAATGGTGCAAAAATCAGAAATTCGTGTAAAAACAAAAGCACTAGGGTTCACACTGCCCTTAAGATGTAGTTAGCAGAATTTAAGTTTGAAAAAGAGCTTAAAAAATGATCCAAGGTCACAGAAACTGCTGACTGCCACTACCGAAGGAACATGCCAGCCGGGTGAATTGTTTTTTGCAAAAATCCGCGATTTTGAGCCAAAAATCCCCAAATTTGGGTGAAATATTAGCGATTTTGGAGCAAAATTCGTTAAAAATCTCAATTTTTTTGTGGAAGTTTTGCCCCCCCCAAAAAAAAATTCTCTTTTTTCCCCACAGAAAAAGAAGTCTGGCATTGCCACTAGGCTCAAAACTTTTCATCCAGCCCTCATACCATTATGTACTGGTTGCCTACATGCAATACTACATTAATGTATCAGTAATATCAATCAATCATTCTATTACTCACTCACTCATAAGGGATTGTATTGAAAACAGGGCTTTTTCCTTATTAAAATGAAATTATTTTTAATGTGGCCTGCTAGCTGATGTTGTATCTTGTTCGGGAAAATTAATAATTAGTGCTGTATAACAGGCAATTTTAGCAGGATTAAATTTTTACAATATACTGAACACTTTTGCTTTAAAAGTCACAGATTCAACCAGTCATTACAGACAATGGCATTCAACTGTTATTCAATATGGCAACACCACCAAATGAATCAGAATATACCACAGAGATAGATAAATAAAAGGCTAGAGCCATTTCCATCCAACAAGCTCTTTGCTGGACAGTTAAATGTTACTGCCCAAGACCATTACTGTGTAAACCTTACAGCATGGAAAAATGCACTTTCTCATTGATTTTGCCAGGCGACCCTCTGATATAAAATGATCTTTAGACATCCAAAAACATTGTCAGGCATGTGGTTTTTTCAGAAAGTTTACCGTCGCAAAGATAAGTCACAGTGTTTTTTGCACATATTCAATATGGTGTTGCTACATTTTTAACACAGCAAAGTGAAGTTGGCTCTACAATTAAAACAATTTTGAAATAAGATAAAAGTGCGACCGAACAATGTATGAGAACCGAATGCATGTGTACCATAACAAATGAATGCGTAACTTATGAGTAATGCACAAAACGTACAGTTAACGTAGGTTAAATGTCCCAGAGATCGTAAAATGGTCTATGCCTGACATAAATTCGCATTCTCTTACCTATCGCATCCCAGGTCAGTCGGAGGTCTGAATAGTACTAATGTGGAATGCCAAGGAGCCCAGCCTATTTTGTTTGACCTTAATGGTCCGTTTACTGCCTGTTCACTATTCATCACTTTCGGCAGTGATGCGATCGGCATTTGTTAGGTAGACTGTATTCAGACGCTCTGTGCATTCTATAATTTCATAATGCACGCATTTGTTAGTCTATGCATTTTGGTTTGTTATGTATTTAGCATCAACCTGTTATACATTCGATACGTTCAATGTGTTCCATTTCCGGCAGTGACCCTCTACCCCACCCTCTCCATAGCAAGCACATCGCCAGATGTCTACTGTACATCAACAATTGAATAGCCTACGACAAGGGGATGAATTATGTTCAATACGCATAACCATGGCACAAGGTGCATGAATCATTAACAGAGTCCGTTGAAAGTTTTGTGGGTGCTCAAAACATTTCAACATACCTGCCGTATTTTAATGATCACCACCCAATGAATGAAGAATTGCACAACCACAAAACGCTCACCAAATAAACATTACCATATTGCCAAAAATGGCATATGTAGGTACGATAACTATGAGCTAGTGAGCTAGTAAAATCTCAATTCCCTTGCCACAGTTCAGTAGCTTTCATTCACCAACGTATTTAGAAAATATACACCCCTGGTTTTTGGGTATGATATATGATACCCAGATCACACAAGGTCAGTTCATGTCAATGTATGTACAAGTACAACTGACTGAACTGTGTCCTTGGTAGATGAGCTTATTGTAACTCATAGTGGATACTTGGATATGTGACAGGGGTTTTATATTTATAGTTAGGTGTCTGAAAATGCAGTGTTTACCATATGCAAACCCTTGACGGCTGACTAAGAGGTTTCCCGAGGATGGCGCCCTCAACTGTTTAACAAATCATGTTTTTTGCATAAAAATAATGCTTGTGCACACCCTAATCCATCTCCTTCATGGAGAGAATCACAACTATGGATGCTTACTACAGCACAACGAAAAATGTGATTCATCTCAAACCTTGGAATTGAATGTTTTAGATGAAGATCTATAGTTTTAGTTGACTATATTTTATTATTTATTTATATTTTTTAAATTAAAAAAATTATATTTCAAAATCTCTGAGTTGGCCTTTAAAAATAATAAAATTCTCACCACAACGCTATTATTTCTTATTTAATGCATGAAAACAACAGTTACAAACCTCTTTCGCAGAAAGTTCGCAGAAAACTAGGCAGTGATTTATCATAGCCAATAGCTAAAACCTATTAATCATTTGTAAAGTGACAAATCATTACTATATTTTTAATGTATTTATTTTTCATGTTAGAACCTGAAAGTTTTTAAGAATGTCTACATAATGATACATAGACAGTTTGACTTTTCCATAAGTAATTTTTTTCATGATTTTGGTACAAACTGCATTTTTATATATTTTTTGTTTCGTTTAATAAGTGAAATTTGTTTGCAGTATATAAAGCCTTTAATTAAATATTTCTGAAGGGTGATTAAATTTGTGCCAATCCAATTAATTGTGCTGTGCAATAGGAAGTTTCACTTCAACAGTTGTGGTCACAGTGCAATATCCTTTGAAAGCAAGGTTAATAGATTTTTCTATAGTAGTATAGCATATTAGTCCACTTTCAAGTGGTGGACTTAGTGCAAGTCTTGCAAGAAGGCTGCATCTGGAAAAGAAAAGCAATTGCTGCCGCTTGCTCCCCCTATACCATACTGACTCAGCAGGCCCATAACCAGGGGAGGGGGCGGTGGGGGCAGACACCACCAAATTCCAAATAAAACCCCACAAATTCCAAAAGGCCCCCCCCCCACCACCAAAGGGAGCTGTATAAATTCAAATATGAGACAAGTGAAAAAGAGTGTCCATTTGTGTGTGTGTGTGTGTGGTTTGTGAGGGTGTGTGTGTGTGTGTATGTATGCATGTGTGTGTGTGGGGGGGGGGAGAGGTCATCATTGGCGAATTGACAGTCCCTTGGGGAAGTTTTGAAGTTGGCTGCCGTGGCTATATTGCATCATCTATTCAGAAGTGGCTACATGATCTAGGATTTGATAGGAGTGAGATCAAGTCAATAAGCAGGGCAGTGTCTGAAGTAGCAGAATCAGGATCTTCATGGATGTGGTCCGAGTACATCCAAAGGAACAGATAGGTCTTAATGGTATCAATCATCATCAGCTTCTTTAGTGGAAATAAATAAAATCCACAGTTAGCACACATTACTAGTCAATATTTTCTCAACACCAGTTAGTGGCATTCCACATGGATGTAAGAGGGCCTGAAGAGAAAAGCCTGAACGGCCTGAAAAAGTGCATGAATTTAGGCTAAATGCCTCCAAAACGGGCTGAAAATAAATAAAATTGCAAAAATTTTGAGTAACTGAAGGCCTGAATTCAGGCTATAGCCTGAGAACTAACATCCCTAATTCCAGCAGCTTAGAAGGGTTAAGGCATTTGATCCCAGGAAAGTTTGAGAAATAATTTTTGTCACTAGAGTGGTACAGATATATGAATCCACCCTCTAACAGTGAAGACATAACCCTATATGAATGTATTAAGGGTGCCAACTGCTGTTTAATAGCATCACTACCCTTTTATCATTGGTTCTCTGAGAAGGAGACTTTGCAGTTTGGATGGAGCAGCAACAGATTCACTAGATGCAGACAAACAATGTTTTTGCTCACCGGCGGTAGGTGGTATCTTTTTGCACTGTTGGTTCCATCTCGAAGGAGTATTGATTGTAGGCTTAAAGATAAAAATCCCTAAGACAGGTGGCAGATCAACTGATGATCCTGCTGGTCATAGCACAAGACACACTTCAACAAGTCTATATGTGTATATTCAACCCAGAAAGTGAGGAGGGAGGGCTACAAGAAACTAATTCATTAATTATCTGGCCTTACAGTGATTAGAATAGTGTTGACAAGTTCAACTTTCAACAATGTTCTTAACAAGATTTTTCTAATTATAATCCACTCAATATGTGTGTCTTTTGGTTTCAAAATGTAAAATTTGATTTAGTTCATAAATGTTACAGTAATTCACCACCAAAGACAACACTCCAAGAATTAAAAGTTCAGACAGGTCACAGCAGGGGCGGCGCCAGGGGGTGGCAGGGGGGCGGCCGCCCTCCCCGAGAGTTTCAAAATTTAGGAAAAACGGGTTTTACGCAATAAATTGCGCAAAAATTGGGGGTTTTTAACCAAAATGAGTTCATTTTGTACTGTTTCGCCCCCCTATGATGTTTTGCCCCTCCTATGATTTTACCCTGGCGATGCCCCTAGGTCACAGGGATAGGACAGGGTGAATAAGAAAAAACAGAAACTCTTAAATTATGTGGCACGTAGGATAGCCATTTTAAAGGGAGTTGTATAAATTTAATATACAAGTAGGAGTGGGCTATAAATGGGTCATTTTTTTCTTTTCATTAGGGCTGGGTTTCTTTGTAGTGGATTTGAGCAGAAAATCCCTCTAATTACTCTTTTCACACTAGAAGTTTGGGGAAGAAGGTTTGAAGATGCTTTTCTATAGTTTGATGGGTGCTGAATCAGAATTTTTAGGTCCAACCTCTGGGAGTGGAGTGCCAAATCGTGTACCACGCATTTCAATACGGAATAAACACCAAACTCGTTCTAACCATCATTTTTGTAGGAAAGAATTTTGCATTGTGCCCTATGAATTTGGCAGCCAGCTCAACAGAATAAACTGCATGTGTAAGGATGTGGTGGCAAAATTTATTAAAATCTCCAAATCTTTGATATCCCCCTTTCCCTTCCCCCCATTTCACTTTTCACCCCCCTTCTTCTCCCACAATTCAAGAGCTATAAACACCAAAATGGGTCACAAAGACCCCTGAATCATGCTTCACATGGGGTGTACACAGATAGCATTTCAAGGTCACCAGGGCAGAGATGGGGTTTTCTGTGCTCATATGAAGACCTAGCTGTCTTATGCCAGTATGAATGCCCCTAGCCTTGGGTCTGCACGAGCTATGATTTCTATGGCTAGTAGTGCCTTGCATTCACTTGGAAGAAAAGCTTAACACTTAACCCGGACTTTGGACTACTTCTAGCCCAGATTTGCTTCAGCGGATCCATTGTTTTAGCACAGTGAAGTTGAACCATTGCTGAAAGATAGGGAGACATAGCAATTTTGACCAGAGCGTGTTCTAGATTTCTATCCATAATGTCTCGCCTCGAGGCCATTTTTCAATGAAACTGCAACCCGATATCAGCTGATCTGGCCACACAAGTTTGCCGATGGAGGTCAGTAATTGCCAATCTGTATCACTAATATCCTTGCTTTGTGAAGCCCATGAAAGTGCCTAGCACGGGTCCAGTTAGGGGTTAAATCTACTTAAATCAGGATTTACAACCCATGTTTGGGATTGGCTTCTAAAGTGTTAGTAGGGTTATAAATGAGAATCCCATTCTAGAAGTTTGGGGAAGAAGGTTTGAAGATGCTTTTCTATAGTTTGATGGGTGCTGAATCAGAATTTTTAGGTCCAACCTCTGGGAAATGTGGGGAACTTAGTAAAACAAGGGGATAAAATTAGTACAGGGGTAAATTTGAAATCAAGTCAAATTGTGTTTAAATGTACACCAATGTATTTGTCTCCCTATAAGGATTTAAAAAAAAGTATAGTTTGTATAGGTTCGGACCTTTAGTTAAACGGCTACAGCCCTGATATGGTTCAAGGTCATCCTGGGGCTAAAAATATCTACTGCTCAGATTTTGTTGAAACTGGTGTCAAATTATTGCTCTGGTCATACTGAAGCAGAAAATGCATTTTAATTCTTTGGGTGACAGCTCTGTATACAATTTGAGGTTAAGTTTTGGTGACCCCTATAGACTATGTAGACCCTTGTTACGTTTTGCCCACTAATTACGAAACCAAATGGCAAACATTGTAAAATAAGGCAAGACGAACAATTTGACACCAGTTTCAACAAAATCGGAGCACTGGGTAAGGTTTACCCCCAGGATGACCTTGAACCTTAATAGAGCTGTACCTGTTTAACTAAGGGTCAGAACCTAGACAAACTATACCTTTTTTTAATCCTTATGAATACATTGGTGCACATTGAAACACATTTTGAATTGATTTCAAATTTACCCCTGTAGTAATTTTACCCCCTTATTTTACTAAGTTTCCCACATTTCCCAGAGGTTGGACCCAAAAGTTCTGATTCAGCACCTTTCAAACTATAGAAAAACATCTTCAAACCTTCTTCCACAAACTTATAGAATGGGATTCTCATTTATAACCCTACTATGTAGGTATATACTCGAGAACTTCACTTCATCAATACAATATTCCTGTACTTTTTTTGTAGGGGTTAATATTTTAATTGTATTGTTCCATTTCAATTCCTACCAAGTCATCCTTGAATTGTTAGTTAAATGTTAAAGAATTATTCCATATTTCAGGTAACGGATAAATGTCTCAGGATGGTTTCAAAGATGGCTTTTGTATGGCGGCTGTATATAGCTTCGAAACTAGGACACCTCACAGCTGTTTGAAAGTCTCATTTATTATGACAAAACGAAAATAAAACAAAAAATAACAACGGCGACACACTTTTGACAACTAATTTGGAGGATTTATGCCACTAACTACATCCAGTGTAAATTTGATGAAATTTCATTGCGGGCAAATATAATTTTTCATAAAAATCTAGTTTTACACGTCTTTCTATGGGAAATAAGCGTATAGAGGGCGCTATAACATGCAAATTATGACCTTTGTAGGCCTATATGGCAAGATTCCCGCAATGGATTTTTCTGATTTTTGCGGAGATAATAGCTCTTGCATGTCCCTACTTATATCAGTTGTCAAAAGTGTGTCGCCATTGCCTAGAGTTGCTCTAAAAATAAGAGACAATTTGCACAGGGTCAAACAGCTGTGACCTAACTACACTTGACCAGCTTGGCTGGTCTCCTTTGACCACTGCAATATCTGGTGTCTGTTGCATCTGTTCTCTTCTTTATCAGTGTGCTAAGTACCGGCACTTGCATTGTACCTGACACAGATACATGAATTCTGTCTCTTGCACCTGTGCTAGTCGTAATCATTGTTCAAAGTACAGAGGCCCACCTATTTGATACGGATTAAAGTGTAGTCAGGGACCTGTGCTCTTCTGTGGGCAGTGGCATAGCTAGGATTTTGATATGGGGGGGGGCAGTCAGTGTCACATCTGAACTGACAGAAGAATGGTGGGCCCAGATGGGGGTCCAGGGGGTGAAGCCTCTTTAAAATTTTGGGTTTTATATGCTTTTGTCTTCTGAGGGGTTATTCTTGCACGATTTTGTTAAATTTACTTGTCGCATGTGGACCATTGAACCTTAAACCTATACTTTGCTGGCAATCCGGCCTGCAAGCGCCATGATCTGAATTCTTTAGGTGAATGGACGGGCTCGTCTCAACTGACAAAATTAAATACTGGGGGGCATAGCCCCCTTGCCCCCCATCTGGCCACGCCAATGTCTGTAGGGTTTTATTAACCATTGGATTGTAAATTAGTTTTAAGTGATCAGAACTGTAATATTTTGCCTTTGTTCAAGCCCCTCCTACAACTTAACACATTTATTGCTTTCAAATGAATGAACTATACTGACAAATAAAGATCCTTAAAGAAGCTTTTTTTCTATTTCACTTTCCATTACCACAAATGTCACACAAAGGAAATTTATCAAATCGGAGAATGATAGCCAAAAATAGACATGTATTATATTCAAACCTAGATCGTATGAGGCATAATAACTGCATTACCTCGGTATCTGGGTCACAAACAATACCAAGCATTCTTACAGAATGAATACATATCTAGTAATACAGGCCATGAACTGAACTATTTACAGACAATATATTTCTCTGTATTGCTTTATACAACCTGAGAGCTAAATTCACAGTGGAAAATGTCTATTAAGGATGGTGTCAAGGATAGTGCTTTTTGTTTTTACACAAATTTCTAATTTATTGTGCCATTTTAAACATGAACATGTGTTCTATCATTACGAACAAAAGTTATCCACTGCAGATAACCCAGTCCTGTATTTTTTGCAGATTTAAAACAGCTATTTTGACTATTTTAAGCCACAAAAAGCACACAGACTTAACTGTAGTAATTTAAGCACATTTCACACTGTCAAGCGCAATGCGCAGCATCACATCGCACGGTGAATTTTACTCTAATTTACTTTTGCACGAACGCATCTTGGAAAAAGTGCAAAATAATATTTGAAAATGTAAACAAAGAGGTAATTTAGACCTGATGAGTTAGAGGCAAAAGATTTT
>JAMKCH010087634.1:7284-26322 GCA_023653785.1 Ophioderma brevispina | reverse complement strand
AGAGTAAATTAACACTAAATATTGATAAGTTGTAAAGGTTTGCACGTGCCATGGAATGAATAATATAACTAGAACGGGTCGTATTTCTGTATTCTATTAAAGAAACTTCGTGAGTGGAGAATAAGGATCAGATTGCACATCTCTAATTTGGTCACCGTATGGAGCACAACCATTGAGATCTGATTAATTGGGATTTTCTTACAGGGTTAATCAAATTATCATTATCTGTATTTCATTTAGTGGGTGTAATTTACTTAATATTGGACTATTAAGAGTCAACCTTTAATACATAGGTCAGTATTCTAAATATGAAAAAGGGTTTGAAAAAAAACTTGGGGTGTCATTTCTGGGAATGTCCTTGTGTATTTTTAATGAAAGTATTGCAGATAAAATGAAATAGGCACCTTATCTAGGTATCTTGAGACACCTTTGATTTCATTAGAAGTACTGAAAATAACTGCCACATTGGTGACTGTGGCAGGGGTGTGATTCTTCAGGATTTTTCCTGATTTCAGGATTTTTTTGTTTTCAAAATTTATTTAATTTGAGGTCAATTTTAAGCATTTTAAAGGTGCAACGAGAGATTTCACATATCAGGTACCCCTTAAAAAATCAAAAGTACTGATTTTTGCCCTGATGTAAAGCTTTCCATCAAAAATATCCCCATCTGAAAGGATCATGCTGAGAAATGTTTCTTTGGTAACACTTGTGAAATTTATAATTTTGTATAGGAGCAAATATGAAATTCAGCCTATGAATATATTGAAATATAAGCAAATCAAAATCACCCTTTTTCTCTCTTTTAAGACATTTCTGTAGCCAAATACAAGGTAAGAAATCTATTGAGTGTCTAATCTATATGAAATTACTATTAGGACAAAATATTTGGGTGCCTCAAAATCTCTTGTTGCACCTTTAAGTCAATTTTACACTGTTTTTTCAGGATTTTTTTGCCAAATTCAGGATTTTTCACAAAACTCAATCACACCCCTGCAGTGTGGTGACCACCAGTGACTCTACCTTACAATCAATAAAAACATTGGCGGGAAGGAATGGACGGTGAGGTCATAGGAGCAAACAGGAAATTGACTAAAAGCGGCTTTTTTTTGCAGAATCAATATAAAACATATGCTTATTTTAGTGTTTTCTCCAAAACAAAATATGAAGTTTCATAATATTTGTACCAAAGAAGTAATTCTCACCTTAATCCTTTCAGATGGAGATATTTTTTTATTTTTGATGGAAAAATCAGTACAAAAATCAGGGCGTTCAATTTTTTTTTAAGGACGCCTGATATGTGAAACCGCTAACTGTAGCTTTAACTCCAGTTGTTTTAGAAGCAGGAAATTGACTAAAAGTGGCCTTTTTGCAGAATCCTGATTTATTGCTCACTGCTAATTGGTTCACTTGGTAAAATGTTTTCATTTATTAAGAAGTCTGATAGTACTGGAGAACAGAGAAATTTCATCAACACCCCAACCCCCCTTCCCCCCCGAATTGGGTTCTTCCAAACCTAAGACGTGGGTCGGCATTATTAAATTGATATGATACAACAAGGGGTTTGTGAAATGCTACTATCAGGGAGTCTATAATAATGGGAGATAAAAACACACACCCTTTTGAGTGGGGATGGGGCCTTGGTCACTTTGTTGAAATCCATGGCTGAGAGAGAGTAGTGTCAAAATGTTAATGGTCTTGATAAAAGTTGATCCCAAATTGTAACATTAAAATTGTCAATGATGCTGTTAAAAAGAAGATGAAACTGAGTCTGAGATGGAAAGTTGTATTCATTATATCTGATAAGTTATATTATTTTCAGTTTGTTTGTTCTTATCATGGAATTAGCAAATTGTTAGATATTTCTTTCTGTAGATGTTACACTCATAAAAAAAATTGTGGGACTTTCACTGGTCTACTATTTTAAGTACTGTATGTTGAATATAAAAAAAAATGAAAATTTAAAAATCCAACAACATAAGAACATTTTCTTTATATATTCACATACTCCTTTAAAACCCACTTACTATTCAATAGTGCAGTTTATACAAAATCCAAATGTCCCTTTTAAAAATAAACAACCTGCCAAAATATTATAATACATTGAAAAGTCAGTTCCTGAACGTGTAATGCATTTTTTAAGTTACACTGTATAGACATAAAAAAAGCTCATGCATATATCCATTGGGATTAACAAAGGTACTGGTACGGCATTTTATTCTCCTCTAAGATTTGCCTTGCTGTAATTTTACCTTAAAGATTACTGACTTTCAAGTCTTGTTTATATCCAACATCTTTATGCAAGGTATTTATTTTGATGTTTAAAGAAAGAAATTTAAAAAAGATCCTCAATTAAATGGATATGCTAGTGACAATAAACACTCCCTTCCTGATCAAGGAAAATGTGGAAATGATGTTTATTTGCAAATTGCCAGCAAAAGTTCATGTGAAATAATTGACAGAGGTTATGCATACAACCTTGTAGGTAAATGAAAACTTTGTGTTTTATTTTTTTTTCATTTTTTAAAATTTTTGGTTGTGAATATGGTGTATTTGTTTGTTTTTGTTTTTTCTTTTAGTATTAAAGGTGCATTTCGTGATTCCAGCACCTTTTGTTTTATTCATTATTCACTAGATATCATTGAGAAAAGCTTACTCACATAGTTTGAGTTGATCCCGATCTTGCGGTTTTGTGCTATGAGCAATTGCTTGTTTCCCACAGTCCCATAGACCACTGTGTTGTAATTTCTGTCCGTTTACGGACAGAAAATACAAAATTGCAAATTTCTTACAGATACGACCGAATTTGCACGTAAGATTAGGTACGCGTGGATTACTAAGGCTAACGGTTCAGATGATATCAAAAGCTTAACTTTTTTGAGACAAGTCGGGGGACGAGGTTGTGGATCACGAAATGCCCCTTTAATTTGTGTGTTTTTTTCTACAATTAGTTTATCAGTTATTTTGATATATAGGTAGGCTTTTTTAAATGTAAGAAACTTAAATGAAAAGCAACACAAAATTTAACGCCCCAAGGCCGACCAATTTTTAGAGCAAAAATGGCCAAAACCTGAGGTCAGAAACTGAAACATGTTGTTTAAATTTGCCATTCTGTATATTATTTATTGTTTTAGAGCACTTTGACAGAAATCATGATTCAAGGAACTTAAATACATATGCAGTTTGAGCTTGTTTTATTTTTTTTATTGTTTTTGCATTAATTTAATTTACCACTTGTCATGCTTACAATAATTTTAAATGCATATGTCAATTTTGTAAATCATGAACCAGTGATTGCAACCTGGCCATTCAGCTAGATTTTTACAGACAAAGCACAAGTCATTATATGATTTAAGAGACTTCAGACAAGAGTCATATCTTGTTGGAAATCGCTTCGTAAAAAGCTCTACGAATTCTGCTTAGCATTTAGCAGACAGACTTTGAAGTCATGCGTGAAAAGGAGTAATCAGAATCAGGCATTACCCATTTCTACGAGTAGTCAGTGATGCGTGTAAATGCTGCACGTCAGGTTCTTGTAAACTCATTTCCAGGGTGCACAGTTCAAGCACCGGCAATCTGACCCCAAAGCATTTTGGCAATTTGTTTATCATGAAAAGAGTATGCAGTTAAATGAATGTAGCTGAATGTGATGTGTCGTATCAGAAGGCATCTCTTGTTGTCTGAGACAAAAACATCATTTTCCACAGAGGCACAGGCAGGGGTGTATGCAGGTTTATTTGAGGGGTGCAAAAAGTGGACCCTTTGTAAAAGTTGACCTACCCTTTGGGGACTTTTGTCACATCTCTTCACCAAAAAGTGGATTTTCTCGTCAAATTTTCCTTAAATTTTTTACCTTTTTATGAAAAAAAAAAATAATAAAATCATAAAAAGGTAAACAAACCAAGAGAAAGTGATATTAAGTACTTTTTTCTGAATATAAAATTGCTGAAATTAAAGGGAAGCTTAGGCAGCATTTTAAAAAATGGACCCTTGATCTTGAAACCTGAAAATGCTTATTTTTTCCAAACATTTTTTTTTCTTTGAATTAATTTATGTATACCATGGCACCATTGTATCTTTTACATGTATAGGGATATCATCTTTGTGAGTTGTGTATGTGTGTGAGTGATTTTTGGTATGCATGAGTGTGAGTGAGATCTTGTTTGTCGTCCTTAGTCCTGTTTTGTTTTGTAGTTTAGATCGTGTTTTTTGTCAACTCATATTACAAAAACCTGTACAATTAAGGTCTCATACAATATAGTATCTAAGTCTGTTTTTTATACCATTTCACTGTATACTTTGTACAAGTGATTCTGTCTAAGAATGGAGGGGTTTGGTGGACCATTGATGTATGTCTTTCTCCTTTTTCTACCAAACCTAAGTACAGGTAATAAAAATTAAAAAAAAAAAGTACTTTAGAAAAAAAAACTAATGGGATATTTTTATGAGCTTTTATGGTGGGGTGGGATCACATCTTTTGGTGGACCTTCACCCCTCAAAAATCAAATCAAACCTAGCTATGGCCCTGATATAACTCTAGCACGCCCATAGACCACAATATACTACACCACTGAGGCTTGAAAATGCATTAAATCCCAAAACATGTGATGACGTCATCATAAGAACACCCACATGGGCACGAAATCGCTGGCCAGGCCCCCTCGACACCCTCGTGGCTTGCCCTCGTCTATCCTTTAACCCCCTCCCTTCCTCCTGGAAGTTTATCAAGCTATAATAGCATACAAGATGAAATAACATGATTTTCAAATTGCAAATCAAACATAAATTAGTGAAGAAATAGTGTATAGGTATAGGTACAGCACCACTTTGACAATAGCAGAGGCACATTTCAACCCAATCAAACTTGAGCCCCCCCATCACAGGTCATTGAACTTTATTTATCATTATGATGTTAACAGGACATCATTTTCTTGCAAAGCAAGGTAATAACTAAAATAACTAGCATTTTCATTATTTTTAGTGAGAATTTATAAAGGTTACCAATATATCATTCAACATTCCAATTAAGCAACTTCATTGATGACATGCAGTGGTGAGTTTGGTAATATGAACACCAGTGATGAATGTTAGCCTTTTCATTTGATTGTTAATTACAAGAAGTTGTACAAGAGACAGGGAGCTTTGGTAGCCATTGACAGGATACTTGGGGCTTCTCTCTTTGGTGTGTTGAAGAGAAGATATTATTAGCTTCCCACAATGCATTGCTTCCAATGGAGGTTTTTGTACTAGGTACTGATGTGAATCTTAGTACTTATAATAGCCTAAGAAAAGTAAAATGAGGATGACGTATGGACAGTGGCATAACCAGAGGGTGGGGCAGTGGGAAGGGGGCAGCTTTCCCCTGTGGGGAATCTTGCCCCCCCCCCTTGCCCTCACTGTAGAATTAGTGATCTTCTGCAATTTACAGTTAAAAGGTGGGCGGGCCCCCAAGCAAAAAAAGCTGGTTATGCCACTGCTTACAGATACGGTAAGGAAGTGTGTTCCACAGCCACTGAGAAAGCATGATCCCCCTATGACCAGGATGATTTGGGTTCAACTAACAGTCTTTTGTTGCCAAATGGAGGCCTGAGCATGAAGAGTTGTCACATTGAAGAAGTCCGGTGATAAATGATCTTGGAAGTCCAATTAGAGCATGGTATAGTGTGTGAGAAGTATCAGTTTGTATTGAATTCTAAAATTAACTTGCAGCAGTCGGACAGAATAGGAGAGATATGCATAGACGGCTTTGTACGAGTGATGAGACAAGGAGCGACATTTTCTTTGAGCTGTAGCCGATGAATTTGCTTGTTAGGAAGTCCATAAAGGAGAGAATCTCACATGTCCAAATGTGATGAAATAAATATATGGGACTAATTGTTCAGTTGCTTAGGGCTAAAATATTTCTGATTCTGCCAAGGTTTCTCATATGAAGAAAAGCAGATTTGGTAATGGGTGATATTTGTGGAGCAAGCATTGCTCTTCTTATTAGCCCAAATTGCACTAATTTGTGTGTGTTTTTAAGTGAATATTGAAATTTTTAAAAAATCAGTCCAACCTCTAATCCATCTGAGAAATTTCACAGGACGACGACGATGACAACAACACTTTTAGGCCTCAAACTTACATAATTCTCAACCAGCATTTAGATAAAGAGTCACTCGCATTAGAACTTGTTTTTGGACAAGTAAAGTCCCTTATTGATCCCATGTCTAAAATTCACGACAACACCACCCCATGACTTACGTAACTTGAATCAATCCCTTTTCACCACTTCTCCTCGAATGTGTGAGAAACAAAATCGGCAAACAGGAAAAAATAGGACGGCGAGTGAGTGGACGTGACTGAGTTATTGTTGTCGCTCATCTCGCGGGTTGACCTAAATCCATCCAACGAGAGGAAAGACCCCCATTTTAATTAAGTTCAATTCATTTGCCAGTTGCATCTCTATATGGCTGGGCGAATACACTTTACGCTTTCTATGCTGTGAATATAATCCAAGTTTGTTTTTTATCGGCAATGCTAGCTTTGTTGTCAATCCTCCTCTTGAAGCTGAAGGCTACCACAGGGCCATGGCAATGTGTAAATAAATATAAATTTTATTTTGACTTTTAAATTTGGTAGCTTTAGGTGATTTGAGGAAATAATAATGATAACGTAAGACCTGTTACTTGGAGAGAGCCAGATGCTGCAACTCATTTACTGTATAAGTGGAAATTTCCGCGTACAGATATTTTCGTGATTTTAACAGTTTTGCCAAATGTGCGAGAATTTAATTTCACGGTATTGGCATCAATGCAATACAAATCTATTGCAAAAAGTTATTTTCGCAAGTTTTTATTTTCGCGTTTTTATGTTCACTCGCAAAATTCGCGAAAATAAAAACCTCGCGAAAATTACCACTTATACAGTAACTGACAGCTGTGAATGGGCCACAAGATCTTACAAATTGATACAGGGTCATCTACTGTATTTCCTTATACGCACAAATCCTTCTCACTACACTGGAAACATTCTGTTTTCCTTCCTCTATTCTGCAAAACTGTTTGATTATCTTGATTATCTCTTAATTGAATTTGAACCCAGGATTTGAACAATACTTTGACCTAATTTTCCCCTCTTGTATTTCCCAGGTATCAGGCAAGAATCTAACCTTTTCTCAGGCACTCGTTTCAAATTTGCATAATTTCCCTCGACTGGAGCTCAAATCGTATAAGCCAATTAAGTGAGCTTGCCTTGAATACCTCAAGTATGTGTGCAGACCTTAGAAAATTTGTTTTACAAATTATATGTGTGTTGATATTGTTTTTTTATAGTGATCTTATTTTTTTTGTTCAAATGAAGCAAAAGTTTTAAATTTAAAAAAAAGTGCCAAAATGGCTGCTTGTCAGCAGAATGTAACTGATGCAGGTATATTAAAATTTCATTACAAAATTAGGTCAAATGTCAAAATTTACAAAAAAAGTAATTGTTAATGACTAGCTTAAAAGTCACTCTCATTTGAGATTCATGCTTTAGTGAATAACTAAATTATTGTTTGGGCCCTGCATGAAAAATAGTTATATTTATGTTCATTATAGCATTTCTTGATTAAAAATTTGTTGAAAGAGCAATTATTTTGTGGCTCATAAATACTTAACAGCGGCATATTATACAGGTCATGCTATTAATTGGTGTGAAGTATAGGTTGTTGCTGGTTGTAATTGGTATGCATGCAGTATTTGTGACCGAGATAACAGCTCCACCATGGGGCATTTTTAAGATCTCAAATCTTTCATTTCCTGAAAACCGATGCCCGTCGTGTTTAAAAACCTGAACTTGTTTTTGGTGGTAATTTGTAAAAGGTGGGATTACCGACGTATACCTGCTACTCTCTAAAGGATTGGCAATCGAGAGAAGCGAGATCCAAGTCAAGATGGGCTGAATTTCAACTAGCAGAGAGTGATTCTACCTTTACACCTTTAGGATATGACATCTTATAGGTTTATTCACTTACATAATTTGTTTACCGCCTTTTTTAAGAGATTTCTTCAGTGTATGAGTATCGTCACTGAACTTTGGTTTTGATACAGAGTATAATTTAAAAGCTTGTTCATAACATCAGTGACTTGATATTTATTGAGTTCAACAAAATTGATGTCTCCAATCTCTACTCAATGTTTACAATACCATGTGATCGTTGTTTAGAATATGTATAAAATCAAAGGAAGGAAACAACTAGAGGAAGGCACATCAAAACACCTGTTTGTCTGAATAGAAACATATCCAGTTAAGTTTATCGACATGACTGTGTCAATATGTATATTATGTATATTAATGTCCATTATGGCTTATGTTTCAACCAAAGATTTTGTAAAACAGAGACAGGATAATGACATAACTAGATTCAAAGTGTCCAAAAGTATTATAATGAGCATATGTACACCATTATCATAGTTTTGGGCACTACCATATATGGTCAATCAGACAAAGAAACACTGAAGAAATGCAAAACTGATAAAATAACATATTTTTGTGTGACGCACAGAATTTTATATCTATGTGCTTGTGGAACAACACTGACGATGTACGGGTGTTTGCGCAACGACAATGACGATGCACAGAAGTGTAAGAGAAATTACTTGCAGTGTTGAGCTATTCAATAATAAACATGTTCCATTAATGGTTTCAACACATAATAACAATGCTCACAGCCTAACGTGGTGCACAGAATTTTACATCCGTGTGCTTGCGTAACAACAATGATGATGCACAGAAGTGTGAGAGAAATCACTTACAGTGTTGAGCTATTCAATGAAAAGCACGTTTCATTAATGGTTCCAACACATAATAAAAAGGCTCATAGCATTTGTTTCTATTTTTGATGCAGTCATCTCAATGGAAGGATTAGTTATTGCCTACAATATTACTTCAAGTGCTAAGTAGTTTATTTATCAAATTTAATTTGTTAGAATTAATGATTATTTCTTCTTCATGAGGATATTTGAACCATAGGCCTATAGTGGAATATTTAACACAGAATGCAGTTTGAACCAATCACATAATGATATCATAAAATGTACCTTTAAGAATTCTAAGAACCACAAGATCTTCAGGTGCATTATGGGATTGATTTGAAACCACTATCAGTGATTCACTCGAAAGAGTCAAAATATTTGAAATTTGCAAAAATAGCTTAAAATTCAACTGAGTTATTTTTTACAACTGTAAAAATTGACAGAAAAGTAAGAGAACAGCAGTGTTCTAAGATATGAATTTCCATTGAAATACGTGTTGTAAGTGCCCGTACGGACAGTGGCGTAACGGGCCTACCCGCTCTGAGGGGGCAAATTTCCCAGTTTAGGGAAATTTTTCCTCTCAGGGGGGTCAAAAGGCCAATTTTTCCCGGTCAGAGGGCTAAAAAACGGCTGATTTAGCATGATTTTTGCCAATTTTTTCCCGGCCAAAGTCGTCAGGGGGGTCAACCTGCCCCCTGCCCCCCCGCCTGTTACGCCACTGCGTACGGATAGTCATTACTAAAATATGATTTTTTGTCGGGTCGCCTTAGCGACCTGACTATAGAAACCACTGCTCTCAAAATTGCGAAGGAGTCTATTTCTATATCTGAAGGTCATTTCATTAAATGTTTTTCTTTTATGAAAATGATCTACGTACTGCTTAATTTTGGAGTTTTAGTGTTGGGTGTGTAATGCGATGCAATTTCAGACAAAGAATAACATCATTGCAGGTTTTAGATGGCCTTAAAAAGCATTTCTTTGATTTTAGTCTCTGCCAAGACTGGCTGGGAAATGGGAGTTTGGTTAAAACGCAGGAAGGTGTAACCTACGTTAAATTAAAGCTTATAACTTGGGGATTCAGTTTTAACACATTTTGCGCCCAATTGGGCGTTTTTTCTATTTTCATTATTTGAACAGAGATTTTTACGTGCATCAAATTAAAGCTCGTAACTTAGGGATGCAGTTTTTACATATTTTGCACCCAATTGGGCGCCTTTTCTATTTTCTTTATTTGAAATGACAGGAAGGTGTAACCTACGTTAAATTAAAGCTTATAACTTGGGGATTCAGTTTTAACACATTTTGCGCCCAATTGGGCGTTTTTTCTATTTTCGTTATTTGAAATGACAGAGTTTTACGTACATTAAATTAAAGCGCGTAACTTAGGGATGCAGTTTTTACATATTTTGCACCCAATTGGGCGCTTTTTCTATTTTCTTTCTTTGAAATGACTGGAGAGTTTTACGTACATTAAATTAAGGCTCGTAACTTAGGGACAGGAAGGTGTAACCTTCGTTAAATTAAAGCTTACAACTATGTGAGGTCAAAGGTCACATACCAAGGTCAAAGGTCACATACCAAGGTCAAAGGTCAACGGGAGATCAAGTATTAAACAAGGTGATTGGTTCTAATACAATCTTATACTCATGTATCAAACATCTACTTTAAATCTGTTATATTTCTTTTTATACATGTTTCTGTAATTAAAGTGCAACTTCAAACTAGAAAACTATCTACTCCTCTTAAATGCTTTTTAATGTTGTTCTTATTTCTTGTAAAATTATGCCTGGCGACCCGACACAGTTTTTTTTAAATACTTGTTTCCTTATTGGTTGCTTTTGGGCTTATGATTAGTTAGGATACCTATTCTTGTTACAGACATGCAAAAATCTGATTTTTGAGATTTTTTTTTGATTTCTGATTTAGCAAATAGCTGCAGTGCCTTTAATACCTCCTCTGGTCAAAACTGGTGGCTTTGTTTCATGGTGGTTAACCTTCTCAGCCAGTTTTGTTTAGCATTATTTCAGACAGAGCAATAAATGATCAGAATAATTTCACATGCTAAAATGTTTTCATAGTTTTTATGGAACACTTGTGCAGTGTTTGGTATTTGTGTTTTCAATCAGTTTAAGGTGCTACCCCATGGCTGAACATTTTATTTTGGCTTTTAAACAGAGGTCCACTTGTTGGTTGCTGAAATCACACACACACACAAAAATGAAAAACACAAAAAATAGTCCATTCTAAAGTATACAATCATCCATCTGAGACCACATATTTTCCCTAATTTGTCTATCTTTTGAATCTTTCATTTTTGATGTATTTTGCATGTTTGCCCTGCTTCTGTTTGGGTTTCCAAACAATGTTGTGGGCTTTGTGTACTTCTTTAAAGTTTTTAATGAATAAAGGAGAATAAGTAAATAGTAAATAATTATCCCACACCTTCTTCAATCCAACAGAAAATCCAGTCTCATCTAATTTCTGCGGGCTGAAACCTTTACAAGTTAAAACACGCAGTCTTCCATATTAAACAGTTATGATGAGGCTCCTTCACTGAATAACTCTTCAGATGAAATGGCACGATAATGAAATCCCACTCTCCGACGATGTAAAATGAGACTTCAGAACTACTGTATGAAGCTATTTTCATATTCATACTTAGTGGAAACTATCAAACATAGAGAGGGTCAATTTACTATAGGTCACTCCAGACTCAACCTCTCGCAAGGAGCCGAGAGTGAAATCTAGGATGTTGTCATTGATGAGCGCCCATCTGATATGGGTCATCTTGAGATTTACTTGTTCAGACGAATAGAACATGACATTTTTTCCTAAACCATTATTCTACTTCATATTTTTTTTAGCAGGTTCACCACCAAACAAATTTAGGACTGTTGACAGAATGTAAACAAAACTTAACAAATATTATGACTACCTGTCATACAAAGCCTATATCATCATGATCATACTAATATGTGATTTTTTCTCTTGTTTTATTGCTAAGCAAAGATTTGTTAAGATTTTTTTTAAATATATAATTTAGTAATTGTAAGATTTGTACTCCTGTAATATAACCTTATCAGGTCTCTTATGATGGCCTCGCTTAATATGAACACTGTAGATCAAATATGAAGTGGGATTCCAGTGTTTAGAGCAAGAAGATCACATTTCATATCATATCAGTTTGAGTAAGAGTTCGGGTTGCTTTTAGAGTTCAAGTTATGGCTGCTTTTAGAGTTAGAGTTGCATTTCAAGTTTGAGTTTGGTTATGGTTAGGGGTTAATTTAGGGTTATGAATGTGCATAGAAAAATAGATCAACAAATTAGATTGGAACCAGGGCCGCCATCAGAGGGAGGTGTGTGTGGGGTGTGTGCCCCCCATTTACAAGAGTCTGTCGGCAAAATGTTGACTTGTCAGCGAGTTAGGTATTAATCCCGGCAAATGGGCAATTGGCGCCGCACTCCCCTATATGTTGTTTGTTGCAGAGTAGAACTCCTCTATTTGTTATTTGCATAATTCTTGAATCCGGCCCCTGGTTTTGTTGGCAACACAGACTCAACACCCACATCCCCATTAAAAATGGTCTGGAGGCGGCCCTGATTGGAACTGGCGCTAGTAAGACACAACATAAATATAACTCTTACTCTAAAATGCAACTCTAACAATAACTCTAAAAGCAACTCTAACTCTAAATTGAATTCTAAAATGCAACTCAAACTCTGAAAGCAACTCGAACTCTAACTCAAACTATTAAAGCAACTCGAACTCTTAAACAACTTGAACTCAAACTCTACAATTTTAACTTGAACTCAAACTAAAAAAACTAGTCAAAATTTTTTTGATGTTGTGCTTTTTGGTGCATAGTGTGGTTGGATTTGTTTTTAATGGCCCATGATCCGATTGCTGATAGCCTCATCCTGAGGATCTCCTATTTTATCTACATGTATTTTTCTCATTTACCCTCAGTGAAATCATAGGGCTAAGAGATATTTGGTTTGAATGTTATGAATGGATGTTTTCTTCTGAATGTTTTAATAATTTCAAGCCTTTCTTAGACAAAAATAGGGTTTAAAGGCAAAATCAGGTGAAAGTGAAGTGTACGTTGCTCTTCAAAACAAAACGCACGTCATCTGGATGAAACAGTTTTTTTAACAAAATAAACTTATTAAGACTTCCAACTCATACTGATGACATAATACATAAATATGCTGGGTGCATTATGGTAAAATGTTTATCAAGCACCATGTAGGGTCAAAAGGAGGTTAAACTAGACAAAACACGCATTTTGCATTGTAAATTCAATAAAGCAATGTCCTAAAATTAACTCTGCGTAGGCTGGGATGTACTATTTGCATTTCACATCAACATTTTTACATACGATCTGTTTTTGTTGCTTTAAAAATTCCTTGACCCGATAAAGCTCCCTAGATCCTCAGCCTGCTCTGCCAGTCAACATCATCAGCTAACTATGCTCATCTCTTACTGTCTTTTTAACCTCCCCACACTGAGGGGGCGGAGTGTTAATACCCCGGAGGTCAGGTAAAGTCAGGTTTATGCTTTGCTAGTTGATGCATACTATGCACTAGGCCCAGACACTTGAACTTGATTGCCTCCCTATCAGCTGTGTTTACACTTGAGTGCAGTTGCATTAGGAAACTGATGGATTCTGAGTCGGTTATCTTGTCATGAGTGTTTAGGGTAAAGGAGGATTTTTGTAGCAAGGATATGCCATATGTTCACTGGAAGTAAGTATCACCATAGTTTTGTGTGTGCATGTGCATGCACTGTGTGTCTCAACCAATTTGACACAGAAGACAAGTAAGGATGTATTTTGTGTGCATGTGTGTGTGGTATGTGTGTGTATGCAAGTATGTGTATGTTAGGTGTGTGTTTGTATATGGTGTGTGTGTGCCAAGTTGGGTGTGTGCATACATTCACGTGTGGGCAAGAGTTCCATATGTACCCCTTTTGAAGTTCTACATGTAACAACTTCTTTTTTATTTCTGGCCTTAGGGATAGGATATTTGTTAATGTAAGGCCATAAATAAAAAAGAATTTGTTTCCTGTGTAATTTTAAAAGGGGTACATATGGAATTCTTTCCCATATGTGCTTTCCATTGTTAAAATGTTGACCTATTTCTCATTGTTTGTATTTTTTTAGTTCCGTATTGTCTGTAATAAATGTTCCCCCAGATAAACGCCCCACAATTTTTTGACCAAATGTGCCTAAAAAAAATCCAAAATAATGCATATACTGATAATTAATGACTGCATTTGTGAATTTGGTGGCAGATTTGCCAGCCTGGAAATGGCTAATATGTGCACAATTCACCCAGTATATCATTAAATTGAAGTGTAAATACTTTTGACAAGTGTAGATTTTGATAGAAATTACATCACTCCATATGAAAAGTTTGTTAAATAGATGATTTTAGCAGCCGTATATAGTATTTTTGTACAGCCGTGGATATAGCAATTGTTGATGTCGATGAGCTTGTTCATACATTGATCCTTTTTGTGCAGGAGCACCAGGGTATTATATGGTGCTGGCTATGGTTTACAACGGTTTAAAACTGAACAAATGACCTATAATAAACAACCCTTTTGAAAAGCTTTGAAAGATTTGATGCCCTCAGGCTTTTATTACAGACTCTACGGTATTTATGAAGAATTGTTATCATTTTTTGCTTTTTACTTTTCAATTTCAGTTGTTATATGCAATTTGATTAGGCTTCATTTTACTGTAAACCCCATCTCAATTGGCAATTCCAGAGATGCATGGATGCATCGTTGTTGATTTGTGATGAACCACTCTAACATGTTTGAATCCTTAATTTAATGTCACCAAAAACAATGAATTACAAAGGAAGGTCAGCATTAATATGCGATATATATCACAATCAATAATAGCGAAAACTTATAGAGCTTGATCATGTCACAAATGTGAAACATTACTTTATCAATTGTGTGTAATATTATCATGCAGTTTAGGTAGCAGCTCTCAAAATTATTTCTTTAGTTTTTGAGTGAATTGTTGTCTTTGGTTACAGAAATTGAGATCATTTTGTTTTATTTCCATCTACAAATTACCATGAAGTATTGGTGATGTTTGCCTAGTTTTGTGTTAATCTGTGCATAAAATTAACATGCACAGAATTCCAAGGGCCATGAGGATCATTCTGTTCATTCTGTTATGTCTGACTTGCACTGAAAGGCATCCTGAATTTCACTTGCACTTTTACCTGAAAGTAAATCAATATGTCACCCTTGTCCCAGTTTCATCAAAGTAAGAATGCAAACTTTTAAGCTTTGATTTGACACTAACAGAAAACTGTTATCAGTTTGTAATATCACTTGTTAATACTTGATGCAAATTGCTTGTTCTGATTTAAATGTATCATGTTCTCTTTTTGATATGAGAGCCTGGTACATGCATACACTCACCGCCAAGTTTTGTGGGATGGGAAACAAACTTGAAGTTTTGATGATAGAAGTGATATTTATGCATATTGTAAGGGTGTTTCCATAAGATGACACCCTTTTCTGACATACTTTCTGACACCCTATGAATTTGGAAACCTTAACGGACCTTAACGGAATAAACCACACGGTTTATGTGGTTTATTCCGTTAAGGTTTCCGAATTCATAGGGTGTCAGAAAAGTATATCAGAAAAGGGTGTCACCTTATGGAAACACCCATATTGTAATGTTCTATTTAATACTGTACTAATATTGATGGTTAATCACTGTGGGACCATTTAAAAAAATCTAAGTCCCCACAGGCTAATTAGTGTTTGAGGACAGTCTGTCACCATAATTAACATATTTTGGAATAAAACATAGTATTGGGTGTTATTCCATTAAAGACAGCCAATCACCCATAAACAGTTAAATCGCAATAATATTCATCTTAAAAAGAAAAGCTAAAAAAATTATTTTTAACAGGTTGGAAGTTATTTTTTTCTAAATTTATTTAAAGAACACCATCAAAATTGAGGGTTGGGATTTATTCCGTTTTATGTAAAATTACGATATAGGCCTACATTATGCATTTACACCCTCCGTTAAGGTGGCATTAGGTAATTTTTCAACCGGCGATGATTAAACATTTTTGGCTTTTCTTTTCAAGATTCATCTCGCTGCAGTTAAATCTGTCTATGGGTGTTATTCCATTAAAGACAGCCAATCACCCATAAACAGTTAAATCTGTCTATGGGTGTTATTCCATTAAAGACAGCCAATCACCCATAAACAGTTAAATCTGTCTACAAAACTGGTTCATTTTAACACAGATAAGCCAAAAACAACAACAAAAAATGTGGTAGGGTTAAAGGTCATTAAGAGGTTAAATAATTTGTATGATTATTAAGAAAGGGTGTATCCCTTCCTTTTCTAAAAAAAATAGCATTACCATTTCATTGGCTAAGTTACAAAAAAAAGGTGGAGCTAAGGCGACGAAAAAAAAGCCCTGTTTTACGGGGAGCAGACCTTTCAAGTAGGGTCGGTCGGTTGGGTGATTTTTTTATTTTTGTTTTTTTTTTCTCTTCTGGGGGTCAAAATTGGCCTAAAATAGCTGAAAAATCTGAAAAATAGGAGGAAAGAAAATTAGCCCAAATTGATCAATTAGCCAAAATTTATAAATTTTGGTTAAAAACAGCCTGATTTTACATGATTTTTGGAAAAACTAAAAAAAAAACAATTCTGCAAAACTGATCAAAATCAGGATCGGCCAGGCCCATAAAAAAGGTTTTTTTAGTCGCCTAAAAGCTGCTAGAGAAGCATAATACTGCAGCTATTAGCCGGGGTGCAAGTTTTACATGTATGTTGTATTTAATTTAATGGCACCGAGAACTCTTTACCTTGCACCTAGAGCTATTTATTCAAGTTTCTCTTCAGTGTCCTTAACTATTTTGCATAGTGCTGGTTTCAGCTTTTTGCTGAATAAAGTGATTTGTATGGGTTATATTTTAAAATTTTATTTTTGTGTCGTCTGCAAGAATAGCAGAAGGCACATAGGGATTACTCTGGTCGTATGTTTGTGTGTGTGTGTGTGTGTGTGTATGTATGTGCATCTGTGGTCAAAATATTAACCCTATATTGCATGCCGTATGAGTTCCGTAAGGGCTATGATGATGTAATGTGGTGGAAAGGAGGGGGTGGGGTGGGGTGACATGTTGGTGACCTCATGTGACCTTGGTGACCTCATGTAACCTTTGGCCCCATTCACAAACTGGGACGGAAGACGACACTCGTGGTCCGGGGACCGCGATGTATTTTTTTCTTTGTATATTGTTGTATTTGTAATTTGTTTTTGGATGCACCATCAGCCTGATTAGTGCACTGTTATGAAAGTGAGATCCTAATGAACTAAACTAAACAACTAAATTAAACTGCTCAGCTAACAATTTTGCAGGTTTGTCCAGCTAACAATTTCACATCATAACATAATATTGTGACAATATTGTCAAAACACAATTTATGAATGTTGTCACAGTGTTACATTATGTTGTGACAAAATTGTAACAACATTGTGTAAGATTCCCAGGTACGTGTGTACAGTACAGGCACTAGGTACAGCTTATTTTAATCTACATGTTGAAAATTACTGTGCTACTGCAGAACAAACATTGTAATAAAGTTGAGGACTTCCGTTTAAATCAAAAGTTAAAATAACATCATTGCAACATATAATTACAATGTTATATCTGCGTTGCGACCATTTATTTGGGATTCTAGCAACTATAAGATATATGTTGGTGGAGGGCACCAATATTTTCCACTGCTCTATTGAAGATGTGCTTAGTTAGAAGCTAAGAATTTATGCAGAAAAGTAAATGGTTAAGGCATGGTGTATTAAAAATTAATTTGGAATCTAGAATCGGTATGGATAGGCATGGTCATGGAAGATTTTGATGTTTTAATAAATTTGAAGAATCATTTTGATTAGTTTTTCAAAGGTTTTCTAGCTGATAGCATCAAAATGGGACACTGACTAGAATCACCAACAACAGATGGTTTCATCTGTATTTGGGATACTCGTGAAAACCTGATTTTGTGATTTAGTGCAACTCATCTGGCCATCACTGTTAGATTTAGGCCCTACTAATTGAAATTAACTTTCAGTAATTTACTGTCAGACAGTGAAAGATACTTTTAATATGTATATACATGAAATTAACATATAATTGACCTGCAATGATATGGTGGTGTTCACTTCTAGAACATAGACCCTGCACTAACTTGACAGATTTTGTCAATTTCTGATGTTATTTAAATAGGTATAAGTAAAAATCATGTCTAATTTCAGACATAGAAAAGCCACAATAAAATGCATGCATGAATTACATATTTTTTACCATTCTACACATTACTAATGTTTTTCAGCTGTTATTTTCAACTAGCAAAATTCAGTTTACATTTGCATCTCAGTTTAATAGTTTATTTAATATGTCACATTGGCATTGAATTTGTTTAGTAATGGTAAAAGTTGGTGGGTGAGTAATATCACATCAACTGGCATTTGATTTTAAAATTAATTCTGAATTAGAGATATGTTTTATTCTGACTTGTTATGGTATGGAAAGTAAATTTAAGTATTTTAATAAATACACCTGACTTTAAAAACATACTGATTCTAAAAACATTTGTAAGGAAAAATATGAAAAGCAAACACTCTCATATGTTTGAACTTAGTATGACACTTCTTAGACTGTTTGGGGTATGATCAGTTATCTTACATTTCATCCTTTTCTATACACTCTGTTGCAGTTTCAATGTATTTGAGTATCTATGTAAATTATACTGGTATGTAGCTGGAAATGTTCAGTCAACAGATTTAAGCGCATGGTCTCGGGTTGAAATGCTATTCGCCCCTTTGCACGGTTCGCCATTTGTAGGCAGAGCCTCGAACTGACTCTGTAATAGATGAATCTGTTATATAAGAATGCATTCATCTCTTGTAAGGCCATTGGTTTTGTTTAGAGAGAATCGAACCTGATCGAACTATTGCGTAAGTGCTCCCATTCATATTGCTCCCAGTACGAGGCTCTCCCCGCAAATGGTGAAATCGTGCAAAAAGCGAATAGGTATATTTTTCAGGGGCGGCACCAGGGTAAAATCATAAGCAGGGCGAAAATCATAGGAGGGGCGAAACATTACACAATTACCTCATATTGGTAAAAAAACCCTGTAATTTTTACACAATTTATTGTTCCCACAGTTTTTTTCTAAATTTTGAAATTCTCGGGGGGGGGGGGGGGGGGGGG
>JAMKCH010087632.1:4161-16688 GCA_023653785.1 Ophioderma brevispina | reverse complement strand
AATGGAAAATGTTGTGACCCCTGGGGTGGTGTCAAATGAAAGAGCAGGAAGTAAAGAATACTATAAATGCAAAACCAGGGGTGCTACTCCTAAACATCTCTGACTTATGCTCGTGGGGGGTTTCAACTTGCAAGATGAATATCTCCACAATGGAAAATGTTGTGACCCCTAGGGTGGTGTCAAATGAAATAGTGGGAAGTAAAACTAGTTAAGAAATTGGAGTTTATCTGGTTGCACAACTTTTTTGGGGACACCCTGGACTCGCACAGTTGCACTCTGGTGTGCTGCTTTTTGTCTTACAATTAAGCGCGAAAGCAGGCGAGACTTGTGGTTCGAGAACCGCCTTGTTCAACTTACTGTCACTTTTTAGTGCAGTGATGGATCAAGTTCATACTGGTATGCAAATGCATTGAGACAAGGGGTCTCATGTGGGGTAACACATGAGGAGGTCAAAGGTCATTCAGGGGTCACTTAGGGACCTTATATTGCATGTCTGTGTGTGCATGTGTTCCATTTTTGTTAGGTTGACTGTTTCTTGTATCTGCTGCTCAAATGCTTGTGCCAATTGCAGCCAAACTTGTTCGTATGTGGTGTACTCTGATTGTGGTGAGAGGTTATGTGGGCCAAGAAAGAGGCATTCTTTGAAAATCTATCCATTGATTTTCCGATCACAAATCAAATGCTACGATCACCAAATTTGGGCAATATTAGCACTGACCCAATTAAGGCCCATATGAGGTGTACACAGATTGCCTACGATTTCTGTAATTGGACTGCTCTCCCTATTTTTTACCAAAAACGTAGCTCCTAGCTGACTCCGATGAACAAAGTACAGGTTGTTCACCCAAAGTTATTCCTTGGGCATTTGTTATGCAGCTGACATATTCTAGTGGCAGCGGAATAAATATAAAGCGCTTTGATGCATTTTGAAAAGCGCTATATAAATGTCGACAAAAATATAAATTAATGGTACAGCATACAACTTTCAATGCAAAAGTGACAACTTTTGCATAGCTTGTTTGTTCGCTAGCAGCATTCATGTACCTTGCATCAACTGCCTACATCACAGGTTTTTCAAGGAGACAGATGACTGTTTTTGCTATCTTGAATCGCCAGATTGTGCTCCAAAATACAGGTCTATATTTTTGGTCATAAAAATTTATTAGGGTTTAGAAACATCTGAAAAAATATAAGCTCCAGTAGTCACAAGCTTTCCATTGATACCAAATAAGCCACCAGTGTGTAGCTACTTTAAGGGTAATATATTTTCAACATTAATATTTGCAGCTAGAAGATGTCATCCGATGAAAGTTTGTGTAACATTGTGTGGCAGAACCAACAAGAACAACCATGAATGGTCAGGGGGAGGACTGTCCTTTATCTGTGGCTGCAGGTAGTGGACTATCAGTAGCAAAAACTGAGCCAAAGCTGGCTATCCACAATTTTGTGGAGAACATATTTGACCACAACGTACACTTCCATGTGCTCAAATTAGACAGCAGCTTCTTTGTGTGGATTGGTTTGAAACCTGCGAAGATGGAGAACCTAGCTCTTGCTATGGCAACAAGAATGGTATTTATTTTGTTTTGTAGCTTTTGTTTTTGGTATTGTTTAAGACCCCTGGGCACTACCAGCCTATCTATTGGCATCTAAGCACTATTTTGATTGGTCACTTGACAATATCATGCAATAAGTAAATCAGAGATAAAGAAGCACTATTCTGATTGGTTACTGAGAGGGCCATCTCATGTTGTTCCCTGTAATGAGCCAATCAGACAGACTGGTATATAAGTAGTAGTGGTGCCCAGTTAAGTCATTTGTATATATTTCAAGCTGTGAGAGTACAAATAGAAGTACTTTTATGCATGGATCAGCAAAAGCCAAATTCTACCTATATTGTGCTGTTCAGAGTAATGTGAATGCATTGTATTTCTGCAATCATCAGTTCAAGAGTGGGCATAAACCAAAATTATATTTTGCATGGATAAACCAGGGAGGTTCTTGGATTTTGATCTGTTATTCATGCTTGTTCTGAAAACAAAACAAAACAAAAACGGGACTCCCACTAGAGGTAGCAGCAAATTGTCCAATTTGGGGAAGGAAGGCTCTAGGGTTTACACTCAAATGCATTGCACTATGAAAATGTATATTGTGTCTGTTTACTATCCTATTTAAATGTAACATATTGGCTCTAAAGGGATTTATGGTAATCATGAATGATTTAACAGTATATTAAACTTCTGAGGAAGTTGATGGAGGTTACTATGGCATTAGCAAGACCAACGTGAAGCATCACGTATGGAATTTGGGGTTATGACATAGGTGTTTGGAAGTCTCATTTATAATGACAAAACCAAAATAAAACAAAAAATATCAACGGTGACATAGTTTTGACAACTGATTTGGATTATTTATTCCACTGACTACATCCTGTGTAATTTTACGAAATTTCATTGCAGGCAAATGTGATTTTGCTGTGGAAAATGGGCATGGAAGAAGATGCTATAACATGGATTTTTCTGATTTTTGCAGAGGTGATAGCTTTTGCATGTCCCTACTTATTATATCAGTTGTCAAAATTGTGTCGCCATTGCTTACAATTATTCTAAAAATAAAAAAAGCCAATTTGCATGGGGTTAAACAGCTGTGACGGTACTTGTATGTCTTTTTCTACTGACAAGGGCCGGGACGTTATCATGTATTATCCTTCTAGAAGGCTAAAACTCATGGACAGTAGCTGGTTAATGACAAAAGCTGGTCCATTTTGATCTGTGATCTACCAGAAATATCTGCCGAGTGCCGATATAAAAAACACTAATGTTTTTGTTATTATTTTCAGGATCAAATCCCAAGCTCATCAATGTTGTTAGGAGACAGGACGAACCTTGCCTCAAGTAACATTGCTCAGAAACTTGGTAAGTGACAAACGAACAAACAAACAAACCTGAATTATCATGTCAAATCTTTGTTAATTTAGTTAGATGTATTAATTGTAACTATAGGCCAGTGAAATAAATCAAAGTAAGGCTAAACCCACCTCAAATAACAATATAGTGGAGGGGCCTATGTTCTCCAGAGAGTGATTTTATGAAGTTCATGTTAATTGTTGGCAACCACTATAAATGTATTCTACTGGGTCTGACTATTCAGAAAAACGATGTTGCCATTTTTTCTGTTGACCTTTAGTGACCTTGACACAAGGTCAAAGCAGTCATACATTGTCCAAAGTGTCCAAAGTATATCGACCTTGGTACCAAAATGCGGCAAATTTTACCAGGAATATTGTATATGAGATTTATTTTGTTACCTGAGCTTTTGTTTTCTTGTTATACGTAATAAAAGCAAAATTTAAAATCATATTTGTTGTTGATATGTTACATCAATGCAATCAGACGGTGGTGGCCAAGCCTCATTCATTATAGCAATTCACCAAAAATGTCAACTGAAATTACAGCAATACGGAGTGCAAACCACAAACTAAATTGGGTGCTTTGATGTGGGTCGGTCATGGGTCCTCGTTCGTTATTAATACAAGAAAAATCAGAAATAACCCTTCCAGTGGAGTTGATTCTTCAACTCCAACAGTTTTGGAATAAGAAAATATTCCTTGACAACATATAAAAAATTCAGAATTTTTCGTCAAGATTCCCCTTTTACGTGTTAAACCAATGGCGATGTCTGAAATTGGGATTTCTTGGCCACCCTCCAGAGGATGTATTGAGTCAATCCCACAATGCACCAGTTTTGTGGAAATTTCACCTCAATAGGGTCATGTGATCCCACCAAAATCCTATTAACAAATAAAACCCTGACTTTAACACTCATTTTAGCCCCAAAGTGTTGGTACTTAAGGAATTCTTACCTTGATAATGAAATGTTTTGTGGTCCTCTAACCACTTTTTATTCCTAAGTACTGACAAGTGTTTTGTACAGTATGAGATAGTCACATCACAGTACATTATGGAATTGGTTCAAAACGCCCTCTGAGGTAAACCAAAGTCTATAATCCAACAAGGAATGTCATACACCAAAAAAGCTACCCAGATGATCAAACATTGTACTCTTCTAAAATCTTATTCTCACCTTTTATTTTTGCAGCCAAGCTCACAGGGAAACAAGCATTTGTCAGCTGTAGTTTACCAGACAATCAATTGTTGTTACCATTAGTGGAGAAGAGATTACACGAGGAGCTGCAAGCAAATCCAGACAGGTTCTGACAATTCACTGCCACAGAGTGACTTCTAATACCACTTGTATAGCAAACTGGTTCAGGCTAACCTTTTTATGAACTTTGATAAAACTACATGCAACACATGCATTGTGAGGAGATGGTTATGTTAAGATTAAGCAGAGGTGTTTAATCTGACATTTGGACAACTTTCAAGCCTGTCTAATTTGAAATATGGACCAACTATCAAGCCTGTCTAATTTGAGATTTGGACAACTTTCTAGCCTGTAAAATCTGAGATGTGGGCAACTCTCAAGCCTGTTTAATCTGAGATTTGGAGATTTGGACAATTTTCTAACCTAAGCGGAGATTTACACAACTTCCAAGCCTGTCTAATTTGAGATCGAGCTTGTCTTATCTGAGATTTGGACAACTTTCCAGCCTGAGTCTAATCTGAGATTTTGACAACTTTCAAGCTGCTAAGATTAGGATAAGTTGTGTAGAAATTGCTGTTCGTTTACTGACCAAAATTACAAAATTGCTTTTTCTCACAGAACTAACTGAATCCAGGGGCGGATCTAGGATTTCTCAATAGAGGGGGTGCCAAATTTTCAGGGCGCCCACAAAGCTAGATCTACACGGCCGCCGACGCCCTGGACCGTCATTCTCAGAGATCTACAGGGCGCCTTGTGCGTTAAAAAGACATTTTTAGAGATCTACAGTGTGCTCGGCGCTCTATGTGTTCATTGCAAAAGTATGTATATGTATGTATACTTTATTGTGGGAGTTGTTTTTATTTGTGGGATTATTTAAAAGCCCTACAATAACAAAATTTGGAATCATTGACCCGATCTAAGAGAATTACTCATTGATACTTCTAGGTGAATCCGTTCTTTTTATCGTTGCATTCCCGATACAAGTCATATATTGGATTTGGACAGATTTCCCTGGAAGCACCACAGGTAGCAGTACACTGGAGATTAAAGATCTTAAATTCCATATCTGACTGATGAGATAGATAAATCATCAGCAAATAACCAGTATCGTTCAAACTGAATACATGATCTGATATTTGTGAGGGACCTATTATCCATATTTATTGGTTTGTGATTGTAATAGGCAAGAAAATAAAATAAAATGTTTTTACTGGCCAAATATTAGAAAGTTGTCAAGTCCCAACTGTTTTGTGTGCATTGGGCTGGAATGTGTCCAAATTGGGGTGGAGGGGGAGGGGAGATTAGGCATTTTCTTTCAAATATTGAGTGCTTTTTGGGACAACTGTGCAAAATGCATCCGAAAAGCCTAAGTTGGGATTTTTTGTATCTCAAATGTAGAAGAAAAAATCAGGTCAACCATCTTTTAGGGAGGCCTGTAAGGCCAAGTGATTTAGTTAAGGCAATAACAGCACATTTTTGAAGAGCACCTGCAATTTTCAAAATTTGAGATTTTGGCACAGAATGCGAATGGTAATGCTCAAAAGTGCGTACTTGTCAAAAAAGAAGCGATTTTGTAATAAGAATCAGAATCCTCAATTGTAATTTAAGGGTGGAACTGGAAACGCCAAACTTCCGTCCGTATATTGTGAAAATAGTGCCACATTACCAAAATGACTTGACCTCTAGCCTGAACCAATGGAACGACTAATGGATGAGTGTAGCCACGTATACGGTGCTATTTCCTGGCTATATCATATTCGAAGGACTTTTCCAGCAGCCACTGAATTATTATTGGGATCTCCGATATTAATTATTTTATTTACAAAGACCTTCTTTTGCGATACTTAGACATGTTCGGGCATTACCATTCACAGGAATAGTTTACTAGCAAGGTACCAATACAACTGTGCAAAAATCTAAAAAAAATTGGAAGATTCGGGCGACGCTCTTAAAAAATGTGCTGTTGTTACTTTAATGTTTATATCCATAAGATGATGGAAAAGAAAACCTTGTTTTATGGGAGACTTTGAAGTAGGGTTAGTCAGTCTCAGTCAGCACTTACACATTTAAGTTCATATACTTAGCAATATAGCTCAAGTGGATGAGCAGTCACTAAAATTATTACAATATTCCTTACAAAATTAAGTGGATCATATGGAGTCTTTTGGGACAAAATTAAAGTGTTACTTTGGGCTCAGTTAAATTAGGATCAGAGATCCTCAAATCAAATTACTAAAAATTCCTTTCTTTTATGATGCATGATGCATGCACACAGACCCATAACCAGAGGAGGGGCGGTGGGGGCGGATGCCCCAATTTAAAAAAAACAACCTCAAATCCCCTAAAAAAGCTGGAAAGGGCCAAAAAGAGGCAAATATTAGGTTTTTATGCTCTTTTTTGAAAAAAAATAAGCTTAACATTTTGGTAAAAAAGTCTACTTTTGCGAAATTTGCCCCCCCCCCCTGCATTTTTTTGGAAAAATCCCCTTTTGAAAAAAAATTCTTCCTCCTAAAAAATTCCTGGTTACGGGCATGCATGCAAACTTTTGAGCAATTACCATTCACAAGTGCATAAATTTCACAAATTTGAAAATTGGGAGCATTCTTACAAATGTGCTATTAGGCCAAGAGAAAAAAGTTTGTTTTAGAAGACCACATGCATTTTGTTTAAAATTGTCTTTTCATTTAGGTTTTTACTCACAAGATTTTTTTTTTAAACTCTCACAAAAAAATGAAAATACAGCCGAAAAAATTGGAAAAAGTGGACTAAAAATGCAATAAAAAAATCCTTCATTTTGCATTAGCATTTTTCTAAAAATAAAAAAAATGCATTTTGCATTTGCATTTTTCACATTTCTTCTGTGACAAACTTTTTTTTTGGCCTTGCTGCAGGCCGATTGGCCCCTGAAAGAAGGCAGGGCATGAAGAATGAGTCAAATTATAGGGTAAAATATTTCTTTAGAAAAGAAGATTGCACCGCAGGCCTAAAATACACTGAACTAATCATTTCTTAGCTAAAAGGATTGTGCCGCAGGCCTATAAATTTTCTGAATTAACCATTTCTTGGCCAAGAGGGATGCGCAGTAGGTCAATAAATTTACATAACTAGTCATTTTTCACTCGTGAAAAATATTTAATGAATTAGTAATTAACTATAATTAATTTGGCATATGGTAAAGGAAATAGAAATGTTGTTTGTTACACAGTGATACATAGTGCTTGCACCACTACAAATTATAACAAACTGATACTGGAAACCCAGAGGGTGTATTGAGTCAATCCCACAATGCCCCAGTTTTGGGAAATTTCTCCTCAATAGGTCATGTGATCCCACAAAAATCCTATTCTTAACACATAAAAAACCTGACTTTTACGCTAATTTTAGCCTACAAAGCGTTAGTACTTTAGGAATTTTTTGCATAATCATGAAATATCCTGTTGTTCTTGAACTTTTGGAACACTTTTTATCCCTAAGTATTGACATGTGTTTCATACAGTGCAGTATAGGCACGTTGCAGTGCATCATGGGATTGATTCAAAACACCCTCTGCTGGAAACCTTAAGTATATATAGCTGTTTTACACTGAGATATACCACTTTAATACACTACTAACCAATGGTTAAAAGAAGTAATATAACACTACAAATCAATGCTTCAAATTGAAAGTGGTGGTGTTATACAATGGGGTATAGTACATGCACCACTTGAATACATTACTATGTCCACACAAAATATATCAAAAATAAAATTTTTGAAATGTTACTTTGAAGCCATATTGTGTGCACTTTAAGGCTGTAATTTTGTCTTTGCAACAGTCACAATTGAGAAGCTCCAAGCTCCAAACCCGATGAACAAATGTGCAAAAACTGCATACAAGAATCTGCTGTGGCTTTGATCAGGGTTGGCTGATTTAAATCAAGCTGATTTTAATCATGATTTAAATCATGATTTAAATTGGAAAAAATCATGATTTATTTGATTTAAATTGATTTTTATGATTTAAATCACTGATTTTAAATCATGATTTTTATTAAAGACACTATCAGTGATTTGACAAATATTTGAAATTTGTAGGAATAGCTTCAAAGTGAAGGATAAGTCTGTAGAATTCTCATAAGTTACCTTTGTCAGCTGTAGAATTGACAGAAAAGGAAGAAAACGGCAGTGTTCCAAGATACGATTCTCCATTCAATTACGTGTTGTAGTAAGTGTCCGTTCGGACAGTAATGACTAAAATCTCTGATTCTGTCCTTATTAGGTTGCTTCCGGTCTTATCATTTGAAGGGTATGTTAGAAAAACTGTACTTGTTACATACATGCAAAAATTTGATTTTTGATGATTGTTTGATTTGCTGATTTGGCAAATCACTGATAGTGCCTTTAAATAGAAAAAAAATCACTAAACCTGGCTCTGATCCAGCCTGTTATCAATGTCGTTATTGCCTGGTCTGGGGGCATAATATAATGGCAGAAATTTCATCCAATTATGGAAGTGATTTTTAGGAAAAAGTCTGCTTTGTTAATGGGATTATTTCTGTTTAATGAACCCTTAATAACGTGTCAAAGTTTCTTTCAGAAAATGTGTACATTTTCAAGAGTTAGAGACATTTTCCAATCGTCTTTGGGACCCACCTGATTTACCCACTATTGAGTTTGGTATCAGATGAAAGGCGGTATTTTTCTCATTGTCATCCTTCAAATTCCTTTCAATCCCAAGATAGACATAAACTGTCGTTTAATGTTAAACCATCAATATTAGCACACAGAGCACATAGGTCTTGCAATAGGTATTATTGCTTCTACCATCAAAACTGCAGGTTTGTTTCCCATGTTACTTGGTGGGAGTGTATGCAAATGCCAGTCTCTCATATCAAGTACAGAACACAATAGACAAATCAGAACAAGCACCTTCTAAGGGAATTGGTTAATTTTAAGTCTTGTAACAGCATTTTTTGTGTAATGTCAGAGGAAAGCAAATGTGCAGTTCATTATATTTCTGTCTCCATGTATCCATCAATATAGTCAACATCAGAGTCTGAAGAACTGCTAAAATGATTGTCCTCTGGTCCAAAAAATTGCTTACATGTTTCATGATTCTCCAAGATGTGCATGGTCTCATTGGTCTTAACATCTTCACTTTCGAATGTTTCTTCTGGGTTAGTCCAATGTTTAGAGGCTTCTCGGTCGACAGTCCTCTTGACTGTTAACTGACTTGCACCTGATCTTTTTGGCGCAACATGATTGTCAATGTTGGTAACAGGTGGGAGATTGTTGATAACAGAGTCATTGACTGGGTAAGTTCTTTGCTCTGTTTCTGGTGTAGCAACATTCTCTACTGTAAATCTTCCCATTGGCATCTGGACACAAGATTGATCTTTCTTAGAGTGCTCTATAACAATGCCATCTGGCTCTGGTTGTTCATAATTTGTAACACCGAATCTTCCCATTTTAGCTGTATTTGCAGTTTGTAATGACTTCTTTTCTGTTTTGTCTGCACTTTCATTTTGTGCTGTCAATTGTCCTTTAGTAGAGATCTTACGTGTGCCATCTTGATTTCTATCATGTGTGTTTGTCTCGACTTTTTCTACAGTGAACCTTCCTGTTTTAGGGGTTTGGATAATATTGCTTGACCCCTTTTCCACTCCTTCATTTGCACTTTTTCCTACTTTCTGCACTGCAAATCTTCCTATATTTACATTGTTTGCAGGTGGAGCATTGTTCCTATTGGAATTTCCTTTAGGCACTTCATCTGGTGAGTTCTTACATTGGAGCTGTGACTTTTGTTCCTGACAAGACAATGGAGACATTGCCAACTTTCTTTCCATTTCAGGTGTTTCAACTTTTTGTACTGTGAATCTACCTTTCGTTTGCTTCTGTGCAGTTTGATCTACAGACATTGTTCCCGTTGAAGGAAGCACATCCTTAATAATTACAGATTCAGTAGATGCTGTTCTAGAGGATTCCCCACTATCAGAAAAATCCCATTCTGGAATGTATGCAGCTTTCTTCTGTGATGGCTTAAATGGTAATGAGGAGGTCCGTGGTCTTATTAGCTCTTCCGATGAAGCCCTTTTCCTAGCATTGCCCCAGTTCCAATCTGGAAATGATGTTTTATTCAAAGGGGTCTTTGATTTTCTTCTAGATGGTACACTTTCTTTAAGAAGTGCTTGTTTTTCTTCCCATTTGATGGTATCATTATCAGAAATGTCTTCAGCACGCTGATCATTTGCCTTTTTGAGATGCCTTTCTTTTTCCCAATTTTTGTTGATCTTTGCCTCTCTTCGTTCGATCCAACTTAAGCGCTTTTCATCATCCGATTCATCATCTGTTTTTGTTTTCTTTACCCTCATAACTGGTGTTTCTTGGTAAGAGTCATCATCTTCAACCTCATCATATTCATCAACAGCCTCTTCAATGATAGATTTTTGAACCATAAATCGACCAATGTGCACCTTCTTTCCAGAAGACACAACATCCGCAATGACCTTGTCCCGATCATCATTTCCTCTTGAAGATGCGTTCTTAAGTATCGATAAAGTGTTACCAGAGGTGTCCAATAATTCACTCATCTTGACTTCCCAAATAGGAATGAATGCATCTGATGGTCGGGGTCGCAAAGAAGTGATAGATGGCCTGTTAGATCCTGCAACAGATTCAGTCTGTTATGAAAGAAAAGGACAAGATGTTATTATAGCCAATTGTTATGTTACCGAGATGAACGTCATAATCAATATTGGAATGATGGCATAAGGCTTACTGTAGTTTGTGAAAGAAAAGAAACTGGCTCAGTGCATTGGTTTACATGCTTTATTCTGTCTTGTACAAGGTGTATGATGGCAGAATAAGCGTGTAATCCAATGAGTGCACTCGGAGCCGTACGCAGGATTTATTGGGGGGTGCGGGACTTCAAAAAAGTAGACCTTTTTAAAAAAAAAAGTGGATCTATTTTGGTAAAAGTGCATCTAACCCCCTAAAATGGTCCTTTTTTGGACTTTTTGAATATTTCATCACCAAAAAGTGGTCAAAATTTCTATAAATTTTGGACATTTTTATAAAAAAAATCAGCAAAAAGTGGACCTTTTGCCCCCTTTGTGGAATTTGCACCCCCCTGCATACAGGACTGGGTGCACTGAGCCTGTTTCATTTTGCAAAATACAATAAGCCATATATAATTAATAATCCTCATTCGTATTTGAAGCTGAAGTTTGCGTTAATTTTCCAACTGCAGTCAAAATGTCACAAGCAGACAACTTCCTAGTTTAGTTGATTTGCCAGATTTTTTTTTAGAAAACAAAATATCTGCAAGCCAACTTCAAATGTTGTATTAACTTTGAAACAATGGCCAAAATAGAGAAATGTAGCAAAGTTGCATGTGATGTACACATGCTGCTTATTGCCTGAGATTAATGGCCAAAATAGAGAAATGTAGCAAAGTCGCATATGATGTGCACATGCTGCTTATTGCCTGAGATTAACCCATGGAGAACTACCGTTTTATTACAGTATCCCTGAAAGGGTATTACATGATATATCATGATATACCCCTCTGAGTAACTAATCCAAATTGACCTTCTATATGTATTACACTATTTCTGATTGGCTAATTACGTCATATATCCTATAAATACCCAATCAAGTTAACTGGTAGTGTCCATGGAGAATAGGTCTTGTATGAATATGTAATCTTAGTTGCAGATTCAGTCGTATGTAGAAGAGAAGTTGAACTATTGTTCAATTTTATTTTCTGTTGGGCAGACTGGATAGTAATTACACCAAAATCATCCAAATGAAATGAAATTTTGGGATGAAGAATACCTAAGCATTTATCAAGAAGGAAAGGGATAAGAAAATCACAAAATATACTTTTTGGCCCCACAACACAATGTGTTGTGTGGGCTTAGATTATACTGCAGATGAATGGGCAGCTGGGCAGCAAAATCATTAATCCACTCTACAGACAGGTTATCAATATTAACAGAATTGTATATTACATTCAAAACCTGAACCAAACCTAATAAGTTGATGAATAAGTTTAGGACCTATTCATCATTTGAAGGTGGAAGAGCGTTAAATTAGCTGTTTTACAGAAGCTTTAATCACATGTTGAATGACTGCCATTTAAAACATGAAGTTGCGATTGGAAATGAAATAAGCATAAAAGTCTACGCTAGGCACGTTCACAAAATTACAGATGTTTACTATTTTCAGTTGCAAGCATTTTCATTTGAAAGAGGACAATTTAACTTAAAAAATGAGGGGTCAATCTTGTATGTAGTGTGAACATGAGCGAAGTTACAGGGAAATCTATGACATATTGCCGTGTAAAATTGTGACAATGTGTGCATGTACAATGTACAATATTGTATGTGACCCCAACTGACCTCCTATTCTTTACTCTATGTGAACAGTTACCAGTTTCACAC
>JAMKCH010087631.1:0-10891 GCA_023653785.1 Ophioderma brevispina | reverse complement strand
GAAGTTTATGTCATGCAAGAACAAGTTTATTTTACGGAACGAAAAAGCTGTTAGTGTTTGGAAATTTTGCTGCCGGACGCCCCGTATTCTGCTCTGAATACGGACGAATGCAGCCTTGCATCTGATATCAAAATCGACACTACTTCCGCGTAAGCCCGGGGGTCCTAAAGACGATCGGAGCAAGCACATTTAAAGGGCGTTCCGTTTGTGGTCCAATTTCTCATATGATTTCTCCTTCACGTGGAATTACATCACCAAAACTTCTGATCACAAAATTTACCAATTCCAAATACCAACATAGAAGAGTGGGTGTAAACTCGTGTATTGAGTCGACCACATTTGGGAATGTTTTGTTCATAAGGCGTATGAAAGTCGATGTTATGTTTCCCGTAACCCGCCCGCGTTATGATTTTCTGCCCGCCTTTGAGATGCTGAAATCCCTAAAAAGTTCATTATTTTGTATTTTAAAGAAAATATCAAGCTTTCTTCTTGTGATCACATCTTGTGAATGTGATTTTAGTAGATTTAAATCAAAGAACAGTTGCAAAATCATTTTTAAATGTAGGGTGGTGGTTTGACACAATATTGTAGCTATTAGAGCATGCTGAAGGTCGGTGAAATGGCTGTTTCTTCAAAATTACGAATAATGAATAATGAAAAATGAAATAGTTGCCTCATTATGATTTGCACAAAATGTTACGGGAAACATAACATTGACTTTCATTGGCCTAAAATCAAATTTCCTTCTCCCTCTTAATTGCCTCGTGTGTACTAGTCATGCATGAAACATAATTTAATTAAAATAGTATTAATAGAAGCCAAAAGAGATATCATATCCATCTTTACATTACTACACAACATAGTGCTGCAGAATGGTGAAGGATATTGGAAGTATTGTGCATTTTGTGTTAAAAGCATGAAAATTGGCACAAAGGTAGAGTTTTTTATGCTGAATATTTCTGGATATGGGGCCAAAATGTTTTTGACCAAGATGGCAACCAAATTCAAAATGGCCGCCACTGTGTTAAAATTAGCGTATTTTTCATCTGTTTTCTCCCTGTGGATTCTTATTTCATGCTTATTTCACACTTATTAGTTTATAATAAGCCTAATTATCCCACCATAGGTTACAAAATATTAAAAATAATATTCAAGATGGCTGCCTACTCCAAAATGGCTGCCACATTGCCAAATATCTTTGTTGCCAAAGATTTGGCTAATGTACTATTGGACTTTCATAATACACAATACTTTTTCCCATGGCCAAAATGGATCAATATGCTACTTAGGCTGAGAAATTATAATTACTATGGTAGCTCATATGACAAATTAAACACATTATGGTCACCACATTTAACATTTGCAAAAGTAGTGGTTTGTTTTTCGACCTACAGAAAGAGTAGGGTGTGTGAGCTAGTTGCGTTCACAGTTTCCTAGGGGCACTTGCAATAAGTTGTACAAGGCAGTTCAGCCATAACACATGTACATGTTGTAATGCATCCTCGGTTCACTTTACATGCACACTTCAATAGTGTTTTTTAAGAAAGGACATGTACAAGGAGGGAACCTGAATCCAGTAAAAGGGAGACCACAAGAGGCGTGTTTATGCCTAAATGCAATGACTTTCTATTTCTAGGTGTCATTTGTAAAAGTATAAATTAGAGAGAATAACGGTTGAAAGTAGCATAGGCCTACTGTCAAATATAGTATGTTTGGTCTAAGTTTTGTGCATACATCCTACATACTTTTGTAGGCGTATAAGTCATGCTTTTATGTATGAGGAATATAAATTGTAGACTAGAATGCCTGGGTCTGGTTACTGGTATAGGTTTGTCTCTCTTTTGAAATGACAAGGCATTTGAAAAGATCAGATAGCATATCTCATCTCCGAATATTGGAATTACCTTAAAGTGAAGGGAAAACGTGTGGGCCATTGAAGCTGGTTATCCTTGCGGATTATTAAAGATTTGTCCTGAACCATCGTGTAGTGTTCAGTCGGTTTGCTCTTTTCAGACTGACCTGAGTTACAGCACACTTTCCAACAATGAAATCGGCATGTCTCAATTTTAGTAAACTAAGACTATCAGATATATTTCGTTCTAGCCTTTCGGTCGAACAAAATCGGATGGGATGCCCTAAGAGCTGACATCCCAACTGCAAAACTAGTTAATACTAATGGCAATAAGATAGATGCCATAGCCCTATATGACCGCATAAAACACTCACATATTAGTGGGACATGTAAAAATTACTATGAATGAATGACACGGAATCGATATAGGCAGTTGAAAATATTCAACCAAGGCTAGAAAAATGTTCCCAAGTTATTGGGCTAATTTAATAAGCAAATGTTTGAACCCTTAATAAGCGGCAAAATGTACATCTTACAGATGAACGTTTTTAGAGGTTTGCTATATGGAATCATTTGTAACGGAATAAAATGATCAGTTTTATTCCCAAACTTTTACCGTTTGGCAACAGAACTACTACAACAGAATGGTATCCGTATCTACAGATACCCAAACTGTTGTAGATACTAAGCACACAGCTAGCAACTAGCTAGATGTGCTTAGCATCTACAACAGTTTGGGCATCTGTAGATACGGATACCATTCTGTTGTAGTAGTTCTTTTGCTAGCAACTAGCTAGATGTGCTTAGCATCTACAACAGTTTGGGTATCTGTAGATACGGATACCATTCTGTTGTAGTAGTTATTTTGCTAGCAAATAGCTAGATGTGCTTAGCTCATAGGGCATCCCATTCAATTTAGCAACTAGCTAGATGTGCTTAGCTCGTAGGGCATCCCATCCGATTTTGTTCCGACCGAAAGGTTAGAACGTAATATATCTGATAGTCTTAGTTTACTAAAATTGAGACATGCCGATTTCATTGTTGGATAGTGTGCTGTAACTCAGGTCAGTCTGAAAAGAGCAAACCGACTGAACACTACACGATGGTTCAGGACAATTTTTTAAAAATCCGCAAATCAGTTATTTCATGGATTTACCTAATATAGCAGAATTTTTTAAATTGGCTGCCATTTTGCCTGCCATTTTGAATATTATGGCCATTTTAAATCAGCCGGACATCCAAAACTGTCCAGAATATCCCTCTTAATATAAGTGAAGTATTTTGTGAAGGAACCTAGCACTTAGCGACTAGTTATTTAATGGAAGTGCCATATATAGCAGCTATTTTGAAATCGGCTGCCATTTTGAACATGGCCCACATTCAAAATTGTCAAGTGTATCCCTCTAAACATAGGTGAAGTATAATTCCATGCAGGAACTTAGTACTTTGCATCAATTTAATACATGAATCTGCCTAATATGATGGCAGCTGTTTTGGAAATGGTTGTATTATGACACTCGGTTCATGTTTAAGACACTAAATATAGAAAGAGTCCACATGGTTTATGATGGTTCAGCAATCTGAGGTCTGTAAAAGGCATTCTGAAGGTGGGATCCATAATTTCTTTGATATGACCAAGCGAAGAATTTGGAATTAGTTTAATTAAATTCATTAAAAAATCGAAGCATTTTGCAACTTTCACTCAGGATGACCTTGAACTCTTACAAGTTATGAATGGCGCTTTCAGCAACAATGGCTATGTGCGCCAGTTACAATACAGTCAATAATAGTGCATTACGTAATTCTATTCATGCCATAGTGGGAGACAGGTGTTACTGCATGACCGTTGGAAACCGCACGTCAAACAAAAGAAACAGTGTCTTTACAAGTGTTCCAACTTGCACATATAAATATATACCACATGGGCGAAACAAATTAGCATAATCAACCCCACGAAAAAATCTCGTAGTCACCGGCAACGTTCATGGTCGATCAATTGTTATCATATAGTTGTAGTAAGCAGTAGTGTATATGAGCTTTATTCCATAAAACTATTGATTCAAGTATCACAAAAGAATGCCTTTCTTCCAGATCGGTTTGCATAGCATATTAAATTAAGACTGCGAATAGAAAAGGTCCTGGTTCGAGTCCGCGTGAAATCTTTCTTTGATTTAATAAATCTCTTTTATAGAGAAATCGGCGTAAAAAAACATCACTGCATGTGGTATGGGTTGGTTATCCTAACAAATCTCGCGTGCAGCACACAATGGAGAACACCATAAAAAATGGATTGCGTGACTCTACATCTTAGGACTCTAGTTCAGGGGTTCTCAATTATTTTAGCTAATGGGCCAGAGAATACCGAACATATTTGAAAGTTTCCTACTTGAGGGCCAAAAACACCCGAACTTCTTATGTTTACCTTAGAGGGTGAATGAGCCTATAGGGGGGTATGTACGTTATTGTGGGTATTTGAAAAAAATCCCTCAATGTACTTGTTTGCTCATTAAGTATCCCCACAACGTCCGTTTGTACGTATTTGTTTATTTGCATTCCCACAATGTACCTCTTATGAGTGTGTGTGTGTTGTGTGTGTGTGTGTGTGTGTGGGTGTGTGTGGGTGTGTGTGTGTATGTGTGTCCATTACCTCTTAGGAAGCCGAAGTCGCATCGCGAGGTCGTATTTTGCATAATTCTATGAAACTGCATTATTGAATTTTGTATGTATAGTAATTTCTGATTGATAAATTCAGAGAGTGAAAATGTCGCGTTTGTAACTCCTGCAAAAACGATAAAATGTTTATCTAATTTTAATGCATTATGCTCGTGATTGAACGTGCGTTTTGCCGGTGGCAATCTTCGCATTGATTAGTTGGAAATTGTTATGCGGTTTAGAGGAATATATTTCATGGAAGTGACCCCTTTGACTTGGAAAAATGCCGTTTGACATTTTCTTTTTTTAGCTGGTATTTTATTTACATCTCACGCGTTCTTATTAAAGGGACTTTCATGGTTGCGTTCATTCTTCAACAGTGCAAACGGAAGTATCATGTACGGGTCATTCTCCAACACTGAAGAACTGTGTACATATTTTAAGGAGCATTATAGTTGTTCATAAAAATATGAATTATAAGTTGAACATTCATATTCATTTCACAGTGGGGAGCACTTTCGATCCACTCGACATTTGCAAGAATTTTCTAGCTAAATGGAAATGTCTTACATGGGAGATATTAGTCTCTTTAATTGGTCATGATGATTTGGAGGGGACTGGGTTTATAATCATAACTATTGCCGCTGTAAATACTGTAGACACGTACTCCAATACTTTCTACTTTTTTCCGGAAAAATGTGGAAGCCGTGTACAACAATGTACCTACTTGTGACTGTCAAGCTACATGCGTGGAAACTGAATGTAAATTGTAAAATGTTAAAAACCCTAATGTTATGATTTTTAATAAAGGATGTTATATTGCAACGGATGAAAATGATCGTTAAATGGTATAGCATTAACTAATGCTGACCAGTACAAATATTTTGGCGTACAGGTTTTAAGAAACGGTAACTAAACTGTCAATCAAAAATATCTCTTTTCATTGGAATCAAACTGTTCATACTGCTTTCAATTTAGTCTCCATCCTGTAATTCCTTGGGTGAGACAAATCCAATACCCTTAACTCTTAGCAACGCATACTAACGAACTATAATTCCGATTCCAGAAAAATAAGACACTAACATTTTTGGTATAAAGCAAATTCTGAAAGATATACAAAGTGGGAATAGCACTTAATGCTAATCCTATTACTAAAAATCTCAAGATAACATGAATTAAGTCCGCTTTCTATCAACATGTGATTTCTCTTTGAAATCACAGGGCTTATGTTCCACTTTCCACCCCTTTTTCACGTGATCACCAATGGTTCCGGAGAGGCATTCACATTCAAGTAGTGTTCAATTTCACCATCTTGATAAATTTGATCAAGTAACGCACATCCCTGTACACGAAATTCCGAGCATTAAGTGTATGCTAACTGCCGATGTGTCTCCGTTTTCTCTTTTTCAGCTTGAAGTACCCAAGCCAAAACTACACAGAGTGACTATCGAATAACACCAACATTGCTTTATGCAGTAAAATAATGAGACCGGTTGAGATACGAAATATCAAGCGTTCCAACATAACGCGTTTATTATAATCCCTTGTTTAACATGAAAACCACGAATTTCTCTATCAAACATTCATAACATTCTCCTTAAAATGGAGGAAACTGACGGATCATTGAATCTTTACCATCTAAACATATAATATAGGCTAAGCTAATGCTCATCGGTAAACGATAAGCACAGCTTGATATTTTTCGATTCTAACAAAAATCAAGAGAAAAAAATCATAGTGCATCTTTTGTATCCATGGTAACGATTGCATTGCTTCTGTTAAAAATCAAGGCCACTTTTAAGGGAAACACTCGAAAATTGAAATTATAATTACTCTTATACTGTATGTAACGCATGCACCGTTTCTCTTGGGTGGCAGGTGAGAAGAGCTTAAAATATTTTCGGTAATACAGAGTGAATCCACAAAGCGGATCCAAATATATTTCAGATAAAATATAAGGTAACAAATTAATATGAATTAGAAGCCCATCTTTTAAAATGTGAGAAAATTGTTTCAACTGCTCTACCCGTTATGAATAGAGCAATTGATTCTTTAGTAAGCATAAAGAATCGATTTTCACAAAGCCCAATTTCATCAAAAACTTGAAAATAAAATTCCGGAATTAAAAAAAAAATGATTGGCTCTCGAAGGATTTGCAAGTGCAAACTTGCTGTCATTTCTTCTATTCCTTTTGAGAACGTTCGGCAAGGTACTGCCCTTCATTATACTACATTGTTGATTTAAAGAGACACTAGCACATTTGAAAAATAGCGCGACATCACGATTATTCAAAATTGATATTTTTGCACGGTTGTAAAGCATTTACATATATTATCCCTCACCTGAAATGATTAAGAAAATATCTCCGGCGTCATTTATTCAGCACACAACGAAAATGTCGTTTAACAAAATCAAACACACGCCGGAGTTGATTCCCACGGCATGCACCCTATTTGACCGGTCTGTGACCTTTGTCGTTTTAATATCAATGAGTACCAATCTATGATATTCATGTAATAGACACATTTGTTGATTAAAGTTACGGCAAACTTAAAGTTGGCCTTCCGCGTATACCTTGATGTCTTTAGCCTCTTTAATGTCCCTATCTGTTTTGGAGGTATGTTATTTTATTTGTAAAATATATCTCTATTCTTCCAAAGGCCTAGACCATCATTTGCGGGCAAAATGAAGAAATTTCATATTTTATGAAAATGTGCCAGTGAAGCTTTAAACAAAGAGCGCAAGTCGTTTTGTCGGCTTGTCCGGAGTGGTCCTGAGCAAGTCGTTTTGGATCCACCTCACTTTTCTACTTCATTTCTGTACCTTTCTCTCGTAATGTTTTGTTTTTTTTTGGTACTGTTTCGTTTGACTTCTTTGTCTTTTCTTTCATCTCTTCCCTTTCTTTTCTCGTGTGTTAATTTTTCTTGTTATGTCGGCCATTATACCTGGTCCTCCATGATTTCCCGCCTATTTATTGCCTTTTCTTCCTTCTCTTTACCACTACCCCTCAGCGTCTTGTAAAATGACCGATATTTGTTTTTCTTAAACATTTATTAAATTGTAGATTATTTCATTTTCCTTGTTTTACCACTAATGACTTCACTTAGCCACAATTCCTTATAAACCGCAAGGGATTGTCTAATGGTGGTCCTAGCATATTTACATCTCATTTGTCTTATTTGTTATATCCATATATAAATTCCATTTTTAATCTCCGTGCTTTGTTTCTCATATCCTGTACATGTACATATGCTGAATAAAATTGAAGAACTTGAAGAACAAAACCGACTCTACTCTAAGCTTGGTCTTGTTTAAGGTTATAGTGACAATTGAGTTTGGAATTAGCATTTCCTATTCCTTATCTAAAGGCCGAAAGGAACTTGTTAAGATTACTGGGAGTCGCATCTTTCATTCAATATATTATTAATAATGTTCTTTAACACGGACAATTGACCAACATGTTTAAAAACCCTGGCTGAAATAAAAAAAATATGCTATCTCCTTGTCTTGACTTGAATGCTTTTCAAGTTGATATTGCTTATACTAGATTCCAGTTGATAGTGGAATAGCCTCTACTTTTTTTAGGTGGAGGTATGAATTGAGGGGATTAGTATATAAAAACTTTAGACCGTGTATTTGTGGTATGATGTGCGCTTAGCCAACCCTGAGCGGTTGGGCCATTCACAGTCCCAATCAATAGTCAAAGCATAAACCCTAGAATGTTCAAAGAAAGCGCAAACTAAATCCAGGAATAGTTTCAGTGAAAGCAGGTTAAAGCTGATTTTATGAATAGTGAAGATAAAAGTTCTGCATTGTAACACACAGGTGACTGAAGCCTTCTACAATTTATGATATGTTTTGGTAGGCAATGTTTAAAACCAATTCTGGGGTAGACACACTATGCATCACATAGCATAAAATACAAAGTATTGACTGGACGAACAACGTAACTTTTATTTGTAGTTGGCCAGTTTCTTTCAATTCGCTCTCTTTTGTATTGCGGGAAGAAATCGAAGATTTTCTGGGTATTTCTGTCCCCTATTTTGAGTAATGGACGAAGTCCAAACTCCGCCCATAACTCTACCATCAATTTGAATCTATTATAGTTTTGCTTGCTTGTTTGCTTGATTTCATTTTGTTGAAAATTGCTTTTAATTCAATGATTCATGATCGGGAATGTTAGTTATGAATTCTTAGATAGCCTTCCAGACCAGGATACATATAGCTCCGACATAGCTCTATATTGGTAGCAGTATTTCTGTGGGGTAATATGCCGTATTAGGAAGGATAGCATCGAAGACCAGAGGGGAAATCCCGCAAATCTGAAGAGCGAAAAAGGGAGGGTTAGCTTCACCGCTATGATACTAAGAGCAACAACAGCAAAAATGCAACTTTTCAAAAATAAAATTACACAATGAAATCATTTTGAGTTGTTATATATATGAGTAGGAAAGATTGGTGCTTTGGCTACAGAGAAGTCAAAAGAACTGGTCCTATTGTTCTAATGAGTGTTTCTGAAAATTAGGAGTTCAAAAGTTTGACAAAGGGTTAGAATATTTTTTGTCTCAAATTTGTAAATTCGCTTAGCATATAGAAAATTCACCAGTTCCATTTCAGACCAAGCATGAAAAATGACCAACAAAACAGGGACACCCATTTTGAGAAAAACAAATTGAAATGACTCAAAATATACTTTTGAATTTGATATAGTATCCTTTTCAATGAGAAATTGAATAAAAAAGTAGGGAAAAGTTCTTCATAGTTCAAAAAATGTCATTTTAATTTTTTCAAGATTGCAGCATTAAGCTTTACTCTAAATTTTGTTATATTTGGCAAAATTTTAATGTGTTTAATACAATTAATAGTGCTAATATATCAGACCCAAGTATTTCTGACATTTCTCCATCAATTTATGTATATTTGGAATATTTTTACCCAATTTTGCACTGTCGTAACTTTGGTGTCCCTTTTGACACGCGTCATGTCAATTGACAAAAAATAAGTTTAAAATGTTTAATTTCCAAGAAATAATCAAACATAACATTAAACACTATAGTGTTAAATTAATGTCAAAAGCCCCGGTTTCATCAAATTTATGCTGTTTGTGCACTGAGATGACCAACATAACTATATCAACCAGGGGGACACCAAAAGTATGTCAAAATTTGATTTTACTTAGACACCATATTAAATTTTGTTGAGAGAGTTGGTACTTTTGGATAGAGTTTAACCTAACTGAGCTTTGAACTCACCAACAAATGAGGGATCTCACGTTGCACCTAAGACTCAAGTTTGGTTTAAATCCATTGAAGTATGCTGATATTACAGGCAAATGTTAACCCATTTTCACAACAACAGACATCAACATCAGAATGCACAGAGAGACCCTAGGCCGGATTCAAACCGGCAACATTCGTATTACTAGCACGACGCTCTTGCCAACTGAGCTATCAAGCCAGGGTTGGTAGAGGAGCGATAGATATTAACGTCAGGTGTTAGTTCAAGACATGTTATTTAATTTAAACAGTTTCATCAAATACATTTTTGAAGCATATCCCCACATCAAGATAACGGCAGGATAAAAGAACAATACAACGAGTACAGGGATAGGGAGTCTTGTTTGTTGATGATTTCTAGAAAGGGTTTTTTTTATAAAGCATATACTATATTGTTATTCTCCTTTTCTGCAAACAAGAACTAAAAAAATCGTTAGTAGTTTTATTATATATTCAATATTAATCACGCCTTTTAAGAGTAAGTTCAGCAAAGAAAAACATGTCAAGCATAATACACAGTATAATACACAGTACATTCACTTCCAATTCTTTGAAACCAATTTGCATGTTTATATTGTGTTAAAAATTCCAGGAGACGTTAATTTACATTATTTTGACTGACTGCCAGCTGGCGGCAGGGACATACTATTTATGGCACGCTAGAGCGGTTACGAAACGTTGAGTTTGACAAACCGCGTCGAGTTTGCAACGCTATGCCGGCGAGTTTGCAAGTTTGCAACGCTATGCCGGCGAGTTTTATTTTGATTTTTATTTCTTTATTTATTTTGCATATTTTTTATATTTATTATTTGTTTATATTTATATAAGGTTATCTTTTATTTATATTTATATAAAGTTATCTTTTATTTATTTTTATTTATTTAGTTTTTTATTTATTTTTCTTTATTTATATTTACTTATATTTTATATTTATATTATTATATACATACGGTGTATTTTAAACACATGTTAGAATAAACAGTGCATAATAATATAAATATAAAATATAAGTAAAAATAAAAAGAAATAAAAAGAAATAAATGAATAATAAAAAGTAACTAAATAAATAAATACAAATTAATAAATAAAAGATGACTTTATATAAGTATAT
>JAMKCH010087630.1:9799-21125 GCA_023653785.1 Ophioderma brevispina | reverse complement strand
TCTATTAAAGTGATGCAGGAGAGTCTCTATGCAAATACCAGTTGACTACCGGGTAATTGGAATATTTCTGGGATTTAATGACAGGTGTATATAATGTTCTCCAGCAAGTAGCGCAGGTCTTTGATCCATCAATTGGATTTAAGGCAATTAAGATGAATAGGCGGATGAACAATTTATCTTTTGAAGTAACAGTTGAACCATCTCCTTCTTTCTCATCTTCTCTTGATGGAGTGAGTGGTGGTGTCCAGGCTTGGGATCGAGTAGCGCCTCTTTAACAGTGAAATAACCTGTAATCATGTTGATTTCACATTAAAAATGTAAGTCTGTGAAATCACGGTATTTTATCGTTGTTCATGTAAGTTTACAGGGTTTTCTAACGTCCTTTCCTATAATCTCCCGCTCAAATTTATAGCATCCACTACCGCTGTCACCAATTTTAATTAGAATTTTTCTTATTTAATGTCTCAAAATCTTGACAACCAAATAGTGACAATTCAGTATTGATAATTCCAGACATTTGTGTAAGTGACACAGGTCGGATTACATATTAGTTTTAATAGGTTCTCAATATAAATCTTTTATGAAGGCTTCTTTGGAAACATGATGCCACTAAAATGACCACAATAGCTGCCCTAACCTCTTGGTCTTCTTCGAAGCACTACGCTGAAAACATTCATTTGTCACGAAAATGATCTTATTTGACAAATTAAAATTTGTCATGGAAATTAATTTTTCATCATTCAAAAAAATAAAGCTAAAAATGTTTTCATAAAGTTCAACTAACAATTATCAGCTTTTCAAATTAATTTTTATCATAGATATTTTATGACTTTTATGACAAATTAGGGAATGACAAAAAAAATTGTCAAATAAGTCAAATAATCCATTCATAACTTGTCATTTTGATGGACATGATTAATAACAACTGTAAATTCATAATTTATTTTGTCATACAATAAAATTTAATTTGTAATGCACTAGAATTGACAAATTAATGAAAAATTGACGAATTTGTCATTCATTAATTTGTCATGCAAATTTAAAAACCAAACATTTATGAAAAGTAAATTGCTAAACAATGCTAATTAAACATATATCCTTGAATGATCAAAATATCAGTGTGTATGAATAATTTTAATTTGTCAAATAAGACCCTTTTCTTGACAAATTAATATTTTCCATTGCACCCTATACCTGGCAGTCATTTTACGCACACAAGGGATACTTCCAGTTTTGTTTCTTCTCCCTCATTTTGAGTCCCTAGTGAAAAGCACAGAGTTGCGAAACGTCACCTCAACGTCCAATTTTTAGATCGTAAAGGAAATAGAAAATGTTGACAAAGAGATTCTTACGGTATTCAATGAACATTAAGGTCAAAAATAACCTGTAGACATAAAAAAACAAAGAACTTAGTACTCAAAATGATCCTAATATTTATAATACAACAAGATGTCTTTTTGACGATCAGAAATGATTGGTTCACGAATTTGGAATGTTTCTTTAAAGTTCATGATGATAACCTTTTTCAGTTGCGGCAATCTTAAAGGGACACAATGGCATGAAAAAATATTCAGATATACTGAAATGGACCCTTAATGAAATCACTTCCACAAATTTGAAAACGATTTGGATGTTAAAATTCTGGAAAAAACAGTAAAAACAGCACGAGTTCGTGGCAGTTCCAGTGGCGTAACGGGCCTGCCCGCTCTGAGGGGGCAAATTTCCCAGTCTTGGGAAATTTTCCCTCTCAGGGGGGTCAAAAGGCCAATTTTTCCCGGTCAGAGGGCTAAAAAACGGCTGATTTAGCATGATTTTTGCAAATTTTTTCCCGGCCAAAGTCGTCAGGAGGGCAACCTGCCCCCCTGCCCCCCGCCTGTTACGCCACTGGGCAGTTCGTGGCAATTCCTGCCACGGAAAATCAAGGTGTTGACATCCCTGCCAGAATTTACAGTGTGTCTAGCGTGATACAATTCAAAAACATTCAGACCGGTGTGAAAACAGATATAGTCCGGCGGTAGCCACAGTCCGGGGCTCCATAGACGATAACGGAATAAAGCGTGAAACTAATGTTGCGTGAAGAGTCAACTAAATTGAGTGCTCTATTCTTTACCGTTGTAGCCGGACTATGAGTACGCCGGACTATAATTACTTCTACACCGGGATTCAGACCTTGTACTTAAAGGGGGATGGCCCGATTTAGAGATATGAAGTTTTCATCTTGATAGATTGGCCTTCACTCCAAAACCACATCTGTAAAGTTTCGCGCCGATGTTTCAATCCGTTTTGATGTGGGAGCTAAAAACGTGATTTTGTAAGCCCCATAGAGTACTGTGTAAAATTAATATTGGTCGACCAAAATGGGGCACATTTTCGCTTATAACTTCCAAACCAAACAACCTTTGGCTCTAAGATTTCACAGGGTAATGAGAAAAATAGTAGCTTTCTTCTGATACCAAACTGTTGACCACTTCCGGTAAAATCTGGGGCTTCTAGGGACGAGGCTATTAGCGATCGGGCCATGGACCTTTAAGGCTGGTAGTAAGATACTGATCTGGCAATTAAGTGAAAGGTGGATTAGCCGGGATTAGCACATTTACAATAGTAAATGGTCTGTGAGCTGGTGAATGCATGCTTTTGAAGTTTGATAAATGCTGGCAGTAATGTCAGCAACCTTGGTTGAGAATGAAATTTACAATGAAAATAATATAAGTAATTTATTTTTCCCTTTTTAACAAAATGTAAACGCCCAAATTGTTTTCAAATTTCAAATTTGTGGAAATGATTTCAGTAAGGCTCCATTTCATTATGTTGTCATGCCATTATGTCCAGCTGGTTAAAGTGTGACACGGAGTCCAAAATATTTCTTTTATTAGGCAAGGACCACTAGCTCTCTTGACATCACAAATTCACACAAAATCTGCGGCAGCTGGGGCAAGTGCCAAAGGCATTGGACCTTGATCATCATCCCCAATACCTTAGGTAACCGCAAGGCTTACATTGTAGTTTGTAATCCTACCGTACAAACAGAACTGGCCTTAAGGTAATGTTAACCCCCTCCGTTGCTCTTCATCAATAGCTTCACACCAATGGGATACAGACAGCAGCGTGGTCTAGCATAAAAAATCCTATAGGCTGGTAGCAATATTTCATTCTAAAAGTCTGTCGAAGTGTAAGGACCACAAAACAGAGCTCTTTGTATTTATGGGTATTCTTCAGGCGACAGAAGTAGTTATCAATTTATAGACAGTACATCCCTAGTAATAACTAAACAACTTTCTGCCACATCTCTATGTTTATTTTGCCTAAACTAAATTTTCTTTAGAGGGCCACACAATGTGAAATTTCCATTTTAACACTTAAGTGCCAAGTGGGGGTTTCACTCCCGTTGGTGCCCAAGGGGTCCATGCACTGTTCAAAATGTCCGTAAATTAAGAACACAATTTTCCCCCGTAAATTTTACGGAAATCTGTTGTTAGAAAACAAAAGCATAAAAACAAAAAACATAAAAAATTTAATTTCCGGAAATATTTAAAAAATTCTGGCAGCAATATTTTCCGGAATTTTTTTTTTGGTTCCGTAATTTTAAATTACGGGAAAATATCGGTAAAATACACATTTTTTTCCGTAATATGAGACAATTTCTTCTTTCTGTAAAATTACTGTCAAAGTGTCCGTGAATTGACAGAAATTTCTGTAATTTAACCACCCAAAAATTGACTGGAAATACTGCTGCCAGAAATTTCCGTCAATTTACGGAAATATTTTTAACAGGCGGACCCCCCCGGAAACCACTTTCCCGAAGGAATTTTTGTACGAAATGTATACCACAATCATGTGAAGGGTCATAAGACAACCACAAATCAGCAATAAAAATGAAATTTGTTATTTGGGCTGCAAATTAGGGGCAAAACATTGTTTTCAAAACACGCGAAAAATGGGCAAAAAGACGGAAAATTCAAATGAACCTTGCGCTTACATCAAACTTTTTGAAAACTTATTTTATGTTGATATCTACTCTAGAAGACCCAAATTACATATATTTAACACAAAACTTGAAGTTTTAGGAATCCTGTATTTTTACGGGTGTTGCAAAATACACTTCATTTTCTTATAGACTTTGTACAGTAACAGTTTAGCAACGTCCACAATGAAATTGTTTGTTTTCAGCACATAAAGGGTTAATTATTTTTAATGTTACTATTAATTGTTTACTTATATGTATGTGTGAACATATATCAGCAAAAAAAAATTTGCTTTGGTTCTTTGATTTTTTTAAATATTCTCAGCTGACTTCCGTTAGTGCCCAAGGGGGGTTCCATGGGACCCTCACTAATTAACTCATTAACGGCTTGGCCGATTTTAATTTTTTTGGTATGAAAAAGCGCATTTAAAAGTCAGACAATTACAAAAAATTTCGGCGCAAAAATCCCACGCGTAAAGCGGCCAGCGCGAAAATAAATTTGAAGGGTCCCGAGGAACCCTCCCCCCTTGGTCACTTAAGTGTTTTTATAGGGGGCATGTATAAAACATGGCCTGGCCCATTGGCCTATTCGCCAATTAGCCTGAAATAAAAGATAAGTTAATTGTGCAGCACCTGTGCTCTGGGACTTCCAAGTATGTAGCTGCATAGCTCCTATTACAAACATGCCCTACTAGTTTTTCTCTTACACCCACTGTGGGATTCTTGAGCAAGCAACCTACCGTTTCCCAGAGGTACAAAGGGAAGCATTGATGGTAATGATAGGAGCCATGGTTTGGTTGCAGAAGATGAATAGATGCCAATTAAAGACACGGAGGGTTACAAAAAGGCCAAGAGACTAGTAGTAACATGGAGGCGATAATAATACTGGCAATAATTTCAGGGAGTTACATAATGATTCGTACCGAGTTATAGTAAGGCAAAAAGGCATTTATTATACACCACATATGCAGCTTCTATCAGCGGATCTTGTGAATGAATCTGGTGTTGATAGCTCAGATTTGCAGCAAAAAGAAGACTTTTATAAATTTCCATAGAATGCCCCTTAAATCAGCCTAGATGACCATACATTTTGAACGTGCCACATGAGGCTTGGGTCAGTGGATCTTGTGACCAAGTTTAGCTGAAATTGACCACCCAAGTGTTTAGCACAAGACTAACAGAGCCCTTGCAAAAAAGAAGAAAGTGACACCATAATATACTCCCCGCCTAAAAAATCCGAACGATATAAATTACTGTATTAACTAGAATTTCGCAGTTCTCGGCTTTCGCGCTCGCTATATTCAAAGAATATAAGCTGTGGGCCGCCCCATGACCTTTGGCCCTGGCACATGACCTTTGATCTCATCAACATATGAGGGATCGCATGGTGCACCTATGACAAAAGTTTGGTTCCAATTGAACTTCAAGTTTTCAATTTAGATGAATTTTACATTTTTAGCCCATTTTTCAACTTGACCTCACATGACCTTTGACCTTTCAACATGACCTTTGACCTCATCAACATATGACGGATCCCATTGTGCACCTATGACAGAAGTTTGGTTCCAATTGAAGTTAAACTTTTCAATTGAGGTCAATTTAAAAAAAACTTAACAATTTGTGACACACACATACACACATCCACACACACATACACACATCCACACACACATCCACACATACACACGCACAACGGATTGCTAAGTGGTCCTGCCAGCTATAGCTGGCGGCCCACAAAAAGGTATGTAGGTATGTAGGTGAATTATAATAATAAATGCCAGGAGCGTTGTTCGCGTAATGTGTTTGCTTATTGTCCTGTGTCCGTAATGCATTGATAACGAAGCATGATATGGAAGTTTGAGAGATTTATCCAGCTGGCTTGGCGCGTTCATTTGAAAGCAAGTTTGAGCACGTAATGGCCATTTCAACATCGTTCGGATTTTTTAGGCGGGGAGTATATATTGGCCGCTCTAGACCTACCAACTAACATAATCAGAGATTAATGTAATCATATTACCAATGAAAATTATACATTCAAACCGATTCACTTAAATCCATGTAGCTGTGACATAATTTAGGTGGATAACCCACAAGTACTATACAGGAGTATACATACAGAGTAAGAACATGTAGTTTCCATTTGTCAGCAAGCCCAACAATTTCAGTCTGCCCGGGCATATTTGAATTCAGGGTTTAATTTATAGACCAGTTAACATCCTACGTCACTTCTTTTGTTCCCGGCGAATCCATTCCTGCGAATCGTTATGGCCCATAGTATCAAAACTCTAACAGATACAATTGCCCAGTGTGTAACAGTCAGGCCGACCTACTTCAGGATACCAGGCCCTAACATGTTTACAAACATTGCTGTTAACTGGTCTATATCATCGATCAACTGTCAAGTATTGGGGTAGAGCTGCTGTCAGTTTGTAAAAGGGAATAAAAGACACTGGGAGAAAAAAAAAACACCCCAAAAAAGTATGTTTTGATTTCATATTTTGATTTCAGGCCAAATGGGCCAAAGGCCATGTTTTCATGGGCCAGGTTTTGTGCATGCCCATAAATAGATCTTTGCTTTGATAAAGTACTCGTACAATATAAAATGATCGAAAGAATTAAAAATGGCCGCCACAAACGCTCAATACATTTTGTCCAAAATGGCAGTCATATAGAAAACGAAATGGCGGTCAAGATACAAATTTTGACTAAGTATCGACTAAACATGTTTATTTCACATAAAGGTAGCAGCCATTTTGAATTTTCAGCTGTTTTTAAGAGAATCGGTAGCTACATTTAGTTCAGTAACCAACAACGTAATCCTAATTTGAACGAAATTATCTGCCAAAATACAGTTAAAGTGCATGATACATAACTTTACATAACGTAAATGGAAGTCATCTTGAATTTTAATTCGTTAAAAGCAAAGGCTTATCAATTTAAAGGGGGAAATTATGACGGAAATGTACATTTTCAGCCAAATTTTAGTCATAATTAGTATTGTGGCCTCCATTTTATTTTTAAAGCAGGATGGTCCGATTAAATGAGAAAAATAGTAGAAACGGTAAAATCTGGGGTCCCTGGGGACGAGGGTATTAGTAATCGGACCATAGACCTTTAAAGCAATATTAGCACATTTTTGAAGAGCGCCCCCAATTTTCAAAATTTGATATTTTTGCAGAGTTATGTTGGTACGAAACTATACCTGCAAACTAGAATGCTAAAAAAATGCGTATTTATCATAAATAAGCGATTTTGTAATTAAAATTGGGATTCCAGATTGGACTTAACGGCGGAGCTGGAAATGCTACGTTTATGTCCGTCCATGATGAAATAGTGCCACCTCAAGAAAATAACCTCTCACTTGACTTGCCTAAACCAATAAAACAACTATAGTAATGGATGAGCGTAGATATGTACATGACGCTATTTCCCGGCTATTTCACATTGGAAGGCCGTTTCCAGCAGCCGTTGAATTATTATCGGGATCCCGATATTAATTATTCTAATTACAAAATTCCTTCGTTTGTGACACATAGACATTTTCGAGCTTAACCATTCACAGGTATAGTTTACTAGCCCGTTACCAATGCAACCGTGTAAGAATCTCAAAATTTTTGAAAAATTCAGGGCGCTCTTAAAAAAAATGTGCTAATATTACTTTTAAGTAAAATAATCAGAGTGGTACAAAAGCTTGTTTTAAAGAATATAGTTTATGCAACATAAACACTCTAGTGAATACAGGCTGATTCAATAAGAAGTTTACTCATTTTTTTCGTGATTTAGTAAAATATCTAAAAACTCTCTGTAAAGTAATACACCACTGCAAAGAGCAGTTTATGAAGGTCTAAGCACAAGTTGTACTCATTTGAATAACATTACCAATTTTCCTGCTTGTACACAAATCAATAAAGACAGAGCCATTGGTTAGCAAATTTTATTGTAAAAAATATGAAATTTTAGCTATTATACTCATACTCAAGAACCGTAACTCAAACAAAAATAAAGTTCATCTTTCTATATTCATCAAGCAGTGTATAATATAACTATATTTTTCATCGCAAAATTTCTGCAATTATGTTTGTTCAAGAACTGCAAAGCATGCAATAAAGTGTTTCTTATAAGAGAAGTGTACCAAGATGAGGACAGTGATAGAGGCTAGCGAGATTCAAAATTCGGTATCATTTGTCCGCATTTGAAATTTTTGAAATATGAAAGTAAAAATTTGATTTTGACAAAGAAAGTTGCAAACCAATGGAAGCTTTCTTATTCACGCATTATTGATTTGGTGTAAATAGAAACTAATGCAAGTTACCCAGATGTGTGCAGTCAGGAAAATGGGTGGTTTTATTCAAATTAGTATAAATCGGGTTTGGCAAGAGCAAATTCAAAAATTCTTTTTATAGAAACTGATCTTTTTAATGGCATATATATTAATTTAAAATTATTTTTTTACTAAACTACAATAAAAATGAGTAAACTTCTTTTTGAATCGGCCTGTATGTGGCAGGAAAGTAGTGTATTTATGACCTGGAATGTATCTGTCTAGCATAAATGTGGTATGAAATAGTTATGCTTATCACCCTGGTAAATTATACTCCAACTGCAGTTCAAATACAGACTGTCCAAAAAAGCTATACAATCAAACTCAAAATTTAACAAAATATGAACTGTGCATTTCTGTGAGATTCTAAGCTAAATCCTCGTTTTTATTTCATCCAATTTGATGCACCCTAACCGGATATATTGTCAATTGAACACAAAAGAATAAAATACCACTTGGGCCAGTTTCGCTTGAAGGGTCAAGAAACTACAAATGTGAAGTGCGTAGGATCTTGTGGGATTAAACTGTTTTCAAACAAAATAATATTGTAGAGATCGGATTATCATGCACTGAACTAGTTGAGATGAACTTAAGATTTTGGCAAAAAAAAATAAATCTTTGATTGTACAGTTTTTTTAGACAGTCTGTAAAGCTTTCACATCGTCAGATTATTTAAGAAAATCCGTAATTAGTCAAATTACATCATGTTAGGGAAATACCGTGATATTGTAATGCTCTTATTACATCATGCTGTATTAGAAAGGCCCTTTATAATAATAATAATACATACATTCATACAAACATACAGCTGTCTTTGTCAAACATAGAACTGGGGACCCCATTTCTTCATGTTCAAATAAAAAAAATGGGATCTGGGACTGGGATTTTCTCTTCGGTCGTTTACAGTGGAAGATCCGTCTTTAAAGCAATAATGGCACATTTTTTGAAGAGCGCCCCCAATTTTCAAAATTTGATATTTTGGCACAGTTACGTTGGTGATTGTCTAGGAAACTATACCTGCGAACGAGAATGCTAAAAAATGCGTATTTATCATAAATTAAGCGATTTTGTAATTAGAATTTGGATCCCAGATTAGACTTAACGGCAGAGCTGGAAATGCTACGTTTTTGTCCGTCCATGATGAAATAGTGCCACCTCGAGAAAATAACCTCTAACTTTGCCTGAACCAATAAAACAACTAATGGATGAGCGTAGACACGTACATGGCGCTATTTCCCCGCTATTTCACATTGGAAGGCCGTTTCCAGCAGCCGTTGAATTGTTATCGGGGATCCCGATAATAATTATTCTAATTACAAAATTCCTTCGTTTGTGAGACACAGATATTTTCGAGCTTAACCATTCACATGTATGGTTTACTAGCCAGTTACCAATGCAACCGTGTAAAAATCTCAATTTTTTTGAAAAATTGGGGGCGCTCTTCAAAAAATGTGCTAATATTGCTTTTAACCAGCTGAACAACCAAATTGATCATGCCTGGGATTCCTCTTGGAGACTTGTAGCCCTCACGGTCATCTATGAGGTGGCTAATGGTTCGTGGCTCTCCACAATCGCAATTTGGTGAAAGTTCCACATCGATCTTGTGAAGGAGTGCTTTGTACGACCAATACCAGTCCTGAGTCTGAGGTTGACCCATGCTTTCCTATCAAGGTCACAGCCTTGGTCAAGGTCACTGCTTTAGGTTCAAGGTAGAGGATGACGATTGCTCAGACCATCTGTCATTGTCATTGATCGAGGATGATCGATAGGAATACTGCGACTGCAGTGTCATGGATTGGGTAGCAAAGTAATTCTGTGGAATTCTCTGATCCTCAAAGGGTGTTGGTGGGGATTAGTCTTCCAGGTTTATCACACTTTTTTGGCGAACTTGATTGTCTGAAAGTCCCTCCTAAGGTTTGCAGGCGCTATGCCAGACAGAATTGGAAGATATTCTACAGGCGTCGCCAAAAGGCAATGACTAACAAGTCTCATTGCATCATTCAGAACGACATGAATCTTGTGTGAGTGTACACTGTGACTCCATAATAGTGCAGCGTATTCAGCAGCTGAGTATGCCAAAACAGTTGATGTATGCAAAGTGTCAAAGAATGCACCCAATGCAGTTTCCGCAAGCCTTCTGAGGAGATTGACACACAATTACGTCCTGGCAGCGACTGCAAGTAAGACTGCGGTCCACTATGACGCCAAGGTACTTCGGTGTTGGGTCCTGTGACAATTTATCTCCATCTAGAGTGATGACGATGTTGTCAAGTTCTTAGAAGTTAACATACAGACATGATGGATGTTATTATGGAACAACAGTCATGATATCATAACGAAAACACCTTGGAATCTAAAAGAATAAAGTGACTTAAAAAGTAAAAAGTGATTGTTTTCAGCAAAATTTCATAACAGTAGACAATTGTTTAGCTTTGTCCGGACAAAGGTAAGGTAGACAATTACATTCATTTACCGTCATGAAATGTGTCTCAAAAATTCAACTTTTAAAATGTAATTTTATTATTTTTCTGAAGAAAATAATTTTTTAAGATTTCATTTTATCGTTTTATAATTACTCTAATTCTTATTCAATATATTATGAAATATGAACACGTATACATGGGAACACAATAAGTGACGAATGCAGATTCTAAGAGTAATCACATACATACACATAATATTGGTTTCGATAACTTAAGAAATTTTTTTTTTCAACCAGTACAGTTTTGAAATAAAAAAAGAAGAGAAATTTTTTTATAAACAATGGGTACACCCTCATGTACTATTCAATACAACTATCATACTGTTTGTAAAATTGGGAAGTGAGGGAGGAGGGAGGGATGTTGGGGGGAGAGAGAAATTGAATTAATGTAATCGAAATAAGTAATAATTGCAGTGAATAAAACAATCACGGCTAAATAAGATTAAAAGATTGGATTTGTCATAGATTGGTGAGTCCTATATCGGGCGTCGTGGGGCCTATCTGGCTTTTTCTATAGATGAGGTGACATGTGACGAACAAAGCACTGCCCGGCAGTATGCGT
>JAMKCH010087629.1:0-12027 GCA_023653785.1 Ophioderma brevispina | reverse complement strand
CTGGTTCTCAATCTATTGAGGCATCGCCATTCAGCCCATGAGGAGTCAGCTCCAGGTGGGAGATACTCACCAGGTTCAATACCGATAGATGTTACTTGGCTGACGGCAAGTCTTTCTTTCCACAAGGCGACTCTTATGGGGGTGAGAGGCGAGTTATTACAAATGACAGCTGTATGCGTGAATAATACTACAGTGCTAAACACTGTTGGTATCGTATGAGCCCAAACTTCATATGCAAAATGGTCTTACTATAATCACACATACTTTATGTATACACGTACTGACCCTGTGTGTTCAACTTGACTGAGATAAAGCTTACTTTTCGTCATGACCCATCATCCTGAGAATTATAAGCAGCTCGTATTCCCTGGTCTAAAATCATGATTAATTTGTACACAAACGCATCGATACAGATAGAACAATACGTTAATATAAGTGCCCAATTCCCACGACTCCATGAGGCTACGCCACTCTCCAAGATCCTCCATTTTCAATTGTGCCGAGCTCGCTCGTGTCGTGACATGACTTCACATAATTTTATGTAAACTTCGCTAACTTTTACCGCACATTTACATAATTGGTTTACAAACCACATATGTAAATGAGTTTGTTTACATTATTTTATGTCGTTTTGTTTTCTTTTTACAAAACGATGTGTAAATTTTACATAAAATAAGTAAAATAATATAATGCATATCAAATATGTAGTTATAACTTTCACATAATGTTATGTACCGGTATATTTACCAGCTTTTGCATAAAATATGTAATTTTATACATAATGCCGGTTTACATATATATTTTTTACATCGTGTTTTCTGTGTGTAGAAACAGGAATACACCTCTTTACACACAATGAGTTGTCTGCTACTATACATGACCCACTTCTACAAAACCAGGAACAAGTCACAGTGACTTATTCTTCATTTGATCAAAACCAATCAGATATGTCTAATCCCCACTTCATTCATCTTTAACAACAAAAGCAAGTATGACTTTAGTTGCCTTTATATACACTAATTCCACTAGCCAAGTGATGGATTTCAAGTCTGACAAAAATGCTCTATCCCACATATGATGCTCAAGATATTCTTTGCTTTTAAGCACTTGTACCTGAAGTAGACAAAAGCCTGGAATGCTAACAGTTATCTGTGCTTTCCAAAGACAAAAGACTGGAATGCTAACAGTTAACTGTGCTTTATGTAGACAGTTGTCTGCCCACTTTGGTTGGGTGAATTTGAATAGCGAGGCATAACAAATAAGGTCTTGAACCTACTGATTGGTATCTTATGTGATTAACTGGTATTCACAACAACCTTCATTGCAAAAAGGGGTGTTTGTCACTGTGACTTGTTCCTGGGTTTAAAAAAGTGGGTCACATATGTTTATAATAGTACCACACATGCACATGCTGGTATGAAAACACCCCAATACCATTCACAGGTATTAGCAAGTTATGTAACTGGTTGCAAGGGCTTGACCTTACAACAATAGCTCCTTCAATTTTCACTCACTCACACACCAGTGGTCTTGTTTTGGTTGTTCTATGCATTGCCTTGCCTCCATTGAAGAGAGTTTTGGAAAAAGTGTATTTTCTGCCATTGAGAATACATTTGCTATTTTTTTCTTTGACAATCATTTGCCTAAACCTATAAAGCACCTATTGGTGAGTTTCTAGCAAAATCCAGGATGAAGATCATGTTTGATTTTTGTTTTTCCAAAAGTAGCAGAAAAGCCCCATAGACTTCATGTACAAAACTTAAACTCCACGGAACCAACCCAAAAATTTATCTTGAGTGAAAAAGCTTGCCTGATTCATTTTCAGGAGCCAAAATGGCCATAGAATATGCTCGATTTACAAAAGAATTTTTGTAAAAAAAGTTCATACTTGCCCACCCCTACTATAGGGCATGTTTCGTTTCAAAATTTTATTTGATTTATTCATCAGAATAGTAAATATTAAAGACACTATCAGTGATTTGCTAAATCAGAAAATCAAAAAATTCATCAAAAATCAGATTTCAGCATGTCTGTAACAAGTACAAGTATCCTAACATACCCTGCAAATGCTAAGACCAGAAGCAACATAATAAGGACAAAGTCGGATATTTTAGTCATTACTGTCTGTACGGACACTTGCTACAACACATAACTGAATGGAGATTCATATCTTTGAACACTGCCATTTTCTTGCTTTTCTGTCAGTTTTTCAGTTGGGAAAAGTAACCTATGAGAGTTCTACATACTTGTCCTTCACTTTTTTTTATCCATTCCTGCAAATTTCATTTTTTTACTCTTTCGGATGAATCACTGATCACTGTTAACATACTGCTATTTTATATTATTTTTTTATTACCTTGTCTTGCTGTTTTATTGAAATTTAAAAATTATGAGTAATTAATCAGATTATTTTCAACCTTACTTTAATTATAAATTCCATTAATGCTACAAAAAAGTAAAACATAGCACCCTCAACCAATCATGATCTATAAGACCTTTATCTCAGTTCATCAAAAAATGTAAAATAGCAATTTTCAAACAAACATATGGAGAAAACAAATCATATAAGAATATTTAATATTTGGCTCAAAGAAAGACATTTTTCAAATTTTTAGATTTTCTCTTTTTCAATTATTCAGAGAAAAAGTACTCATTGATCAGCTCCCAATTCCCATGACAACCAATGAAAAAAAATCCAAAAACATGTTTTCCTCCGGAATGTCTGAAAGGACTTTTCCTCCTAATCTCATTTATATACATCAAATGGTATTTGAGTTACATCCACAAGCTCAGTATGGTCGCACATGCTTAAATTAAAACCAATTTTAAAACTTCAGACCACACCAGATTGCCAAATAGTTAAAAACGTGATAAAATTAACACCTGTTTGTGAATGAGAGTAATTCTGTAATAATAGACCTACATCAGTCAACCTACACCAGTCAACCTTCACCAGTTAATATGTAAATTACATCCTTTTAAAGGCTGACTCAGAGATTTCGAAAAATAATTATTTCGAGTAGAAATTAAAAATAGTCATCTGGAACTATAAAGATAGTCACCTAAAATGTTCAATTCCAAAGTTAGAGATGAATCGGATTTTCCGTTTTTATGCAGTAAACATCTATGCACAGTATAACAGTGCTATAGGATACTGTGTATAACCAAAATTCATGATCCGGAATTTTATAACAAAGTTGTGATTTTCTCTATGAAGGACTTCGAATTGAGCTTAGTTATTTGACACAATGATTAGTACATGGACAAGCATTATGTACATGCAAAAAACATGATTTGTTTGAAAATTGAGTATGCCCTCATCAGGAAATCTGTGAGTCAGCCTTTAAGTATCTGCAAATATCTTGAGAAATTCAATTCAGTCAAAGTCTTTCAGTTTGGTAACTAATTTAGTAAATGTTAAAATAATGGACTCACCTTGATTAATTAGTAACAGAGATGACGACGTAGTATTTTTATTCAAAATTATTGGAGTTGAGCAGAAAACCGTCTTACTTCTGCTGTGTGCACGCTCACTACTGATGGCAATGTTGATGATGTTCTTGCCAATTCCGTGAACCCACTCAGACTTGGCTCAGTGCCAGATGTGACACAAGGGGAAAATATAGTGGGAATACTGTTATTGCTTTATCAAAACAGGATGTGTGACCATAAGATCATTTAATTTACAAAATAGTATGTCACATGCGTAGTTGTCATACATATTTATAAGTTCAGTGTGGGAATGGTGATTAGTTGTAATTTATACATGTAATGTAGTCATAGCTTAATATTATGGGCAAGTCATCTAGAAACACTGCTGTGTGTTGTCACAGGTTATCAGACTTTCACTTTTAGTCTGCGCTCATTGTCACATGCTTTTAAGAAGTGTGTCATGGCACATTATGAAACTGTGAGTGTGTCAGTGACCGTATGCAATAACAGATGAGAAAAACAGGTCAGGAAAATATCCTGGAGATAATATGTGAATACTTGCAATCTGATGTATATTTAGATTCAATAATAGAATGCATCCAACAAGAGGGGAATAGTGTTCTTCCCACAATGCATTTCTTCCAATACAATTTTTGCACTGGTTGCCAAGTGAATTTATAGTGACAAAAAGTACTTAAATTGCAAGATTGGGATGAGTTATGAATGAATTATTATTAATTCTGCCTGGAGAACTAAGTAGTTAATATTTGGGATGAGTTATGTTCATTTAGGTACTTTTTATCCCTATAAATTCATGTGACAGCCAGTGCAAAAATTGTATTGGAAGAATTGCATTGTGGGAAGAACACTATACCTCCAACAACTGCTTCTGTAATAGAATATCATAGCACACAATCAGTCAATGGGGTGTTTTAGAGAACCAGGCATATTCACACATACTCAAATTACTGGGTTTTAAATGTGCTAGACTTATTATTATTCAGTATTATGTTGTTTAAAGGCTTACTCAGTCATTATAAAATGTGAGGGTACCTTTAATTTTTTATCCACCTGGCTTTTAAAAGTCAGAGTGAGGTATTTTATCATTTAGTAGACATGAATGGTGAATGCTGATTGGTTAATGTCCCAATTAATATTTTCCCATATTACCAGAGTAATTTTTCATTACTCACTGGATATGAGCCCGTATTACGTAATGCTTACACCAAGTATCAAATCCCCCTACTTTACATGCCTTCAAATCTATAGATGTAATGATCTTGCGCATCTGTGGAAGAGACTGTTTTGGTCCAGCACCCTCTGAAGTGCACAATCCAAGATGGCCTTTTTGGTTCAACACAATGGTGTGACTGCTGCTGGCAATCCCAAACAAATATTTCTGCTTGATACATTTTCCCTAAATTCTTTATGTACAAAAACATATTTAAAGTTCCCCTGTGTGTTTTGGAGGACTAGTGACCTTTGTGATGTCTTTCAAAGAGGTAAGTTAGTGTGTTTTCCTTAGCTACAGTGCCATGCTACCCTGCAGAATTCAACTCTCACTGACTCTGTGCACTGCATAGGCAAGACTACTACTGAATCACTGTGGCCATGACATCTTGGTCTAGGACTGTCTTGTTGGGAATTGGGGAAAATTGTATGTATCAGGACAATGAAGACTGAGTTTATGTTACTGTGCAGTTAGTCCAACTTGTTGATTTGTACACTGTAGGCCTCAGTAGAAACAGGCCTAGACTAGCGTGGCCTACTCACAGTCTGAGCTTTCTGGATTCTGTACTTAGATTGTAGTGTAGCTGTGCTAATCCAGATTTAAATAAAATTTAATCAACTTTATAGGCTTACCACTTCAAATGTCTACTAAATGATAAATTCGTTACCCCGTTTGTTCTCACGCAATACGGAAAAATATCTATGGTTTGTTTCCAATATCACATTCAGCTATCGCCTCATGTGATATTGGAAACAAACCATAGATATTTTTCCGTATTGCGTGAACAAACGGGATAACTAATAGTATTCCTTCTCTATGTGTGGCACATGTATGTTTTATTTTGTTTAGGTTGATGAGGTTATCATGGACAAAATTTCAGAACTTTATTGGTCAAATATGCTAGGTATGCAAATGAGTTAATTAAATATGCATAATTGCTGTATCGCTAAAACGGTACATCGGATATACACAATTCCTTCGCTATGTAATCAATTGGGTCAAAGTGTTTGTGGGCCAATTAAAGGGGCATTTTTTGATGCAATTGATCTAATTAAATATGCATAATTACTGTATTACTGAAACAGTACATCAGATACCGGTATACAGAATTCCTTCATTACTTGCAAGACTACTCTGCCATACATCTTTTGTGTGAATTGCAATTGCATCAAAGTGCTTGTGGGCCAATTAAAGGGGCATTTCTGATGCAATTGATCTAATTAAATATGTATAATTGCTGTCTTGCAGAAACAGTACTTTGAATATGCAAGGGGGAGTGGTCAGGGAGGTGGAGGGGTGCATGGGTGTCTCTGGAAAGGGGAGGGGTGGGTGTCTTGGGAGGGGGATGGGTGGGGTTCATATTGTAAACTTCATACTTTGCATTTATCGCATGTTAATGATCGCAAAATTTGGCGGGGACATATTTTACGCATCGTGTAAATACGAGTTCGCCTTGTTCAAAAATGGGCAGTAGAGGTAATAGAAAATTTGTTTTCAAGGTTCTATTTATTTTTTTACTTACCCTGAAATTTTAGAGAGTTTTGTGTTTCTCGGCTTGCACGCTCGCTATATTCAAAGAATATAGGTGGGCCGCTTAGCCTATTCCAACTCAACCTCACATGACCTTTGACCTTGGCACATGAACTTTGACCTCATCAACATGAAGCATCCCATGTTGCACCTATGACACAAGTTCAATTGAGGTGAATTTGAAAAACTTAACATTTTTAGTGACACACACACTCGCACACATACACACATGCACAACGGATTGATAAGTGGTCCTGCCAGCTATGCTGGTGGCCCACAAAAATGTAATCCTTAAATTGTTCAAATTGGTTTCAGAATTAATGTTACTGAAGTTACATTTACATGGCCTGACAAATTTAGAGTATTCAACAGAGTAATAATGGGTCTTCGTGAAAATAATTTGGAAGTATGTGTGATTTATAGGGTAATAACTGCGCATTTACTTCTTGTGAGAAAAATGGGACAAATCAATGCACGTGCGCTGAAATTTTGATGCGTCTAATGCACGAGCTCCGCAGGAACGAGTGCATTGGACAAGCATCAAAATTCAGTGCAAGTACATTGATTTGTCCCATTTTTCGAGCAAAAGTAAATGGGCAGTTATTAACCTAATTCATACACGACAGAAAACAAAAGAATTTACCATAAAAAGTGATAAATAGTAGTTTTAAAAATACAATTTATCATGGAAATTAAAGACAAATTACCCACCGAGAAAATAAATCAGTCCTGCGCAAAGCACACGTGTTCGAAAGCAGCTTACGCAGTACGCGGAGTGCAACTGGACATTTTCAATCCACTCGCGCTACGTCTGTGTATTTTGTTAACAGCTTCACTGATTTGCTGTATATGCGTAGATACGCAGAGTGTATAAATTAATTTCATTAGGTTTCAGGAATGGGTATATGCAGTTGAGGCAGAAATAATAATTTATGTTTAGAAAACTTGGTGCAACTACAGTGAAAAGTTGGCCAAGGTAAATTTTAAGTAGACATGGATATTTTACAAGTATATTGATGTTCTTTATTTTTTCCAGAAGTAAGCAGCCATATCCTAATGCTTTTCCTGCTCCCCCTGGCTGTGCATTGAAGGCAGCAGAGGTATCTCAGTTACGTTGTGCCATCTTGGCCTGCAGTGCCTATGTGTCACTCACTCTAGGAGACAATGTCCTAGCTCTGGAACATGCCAAACTACTTCTCTCCCAACCCAAAGCGTCCGGATCATACAGATAAAGCAGGTTTGGTCAGTGCATGCAGTAACCATGGTTACTTAGCAAAAAAGTTTTTTGCACTCTACAAGTTTGGAAAAGGACTGTGAAATGAGCACTGTTCATTGCGCATGCGTTTGTTTGTGGTGTTGACATTTGTGTGTGCGGGGGTTGGGGGGAGGATGTTTGTGTGTATTTATTTGTGTGACTGGTTGAAGCAATGGTTGAATATTTTGGGAGAAATATGGCAGAACTTAATTTTCCTCTGATTCTTGATTTTGTTCTTAAAGGCACTATCAGTGATTTGCTAAATCAGAAAATCAATCAGATTTTTGCTTGTCTGTAATGAGTATAGGTATCCTAACATGATCTGCAAATTATAACACTAAGAGCTGCTTAATAAGGACAAAACTGGATATTTAAGTCATTACCGATAGTGTCTTTAAATGAAAGCTTATGACTCAACAAAAACACACTTTTTAAGTCCAGTAAAAGAGTCATAAAATTAAAGGCACTATCAGGGATTTGCTAAATCAGAAAATAAAAAAAAAATCATCAAAAATCAGATTTTTGTATGTCTGTAACAAGCACATGTACCCTAATGTACCCTGCAAATGATAAGACCAGAAGCATTCTAATAAGGCCAAAATTGGATATTTTAGTCATTACTGTCTGTTCGGACACTTACTACAACACGTGAGTGAATGGAGATTCATATCTTTGAACACTGCCGTTTTCTTCCTTTTTTGGCAATTCTTCAGTTGAAAAAGGTAACTTATAAGGATTCTACAGACTTATCTTACACTTCTAAGCTATTTCTGCAAATTTCAAATATTTTGACTCTTTCGAGCAGATCACTGATAGTGTCTTTAACAAAGAGCTGAATAAAAATTATACTTGTATGGCGAGGCTGATTAAGATTGTTAAGATTGGGATCCTTGATCTAACATCTAGAACAATTACAGCTCAACTACTTTGAGGAAGTATTTATTAATTAAACACAATTATATACATCATTTAAAGATTCCTGTCATCTGATTTGTTAAAAGTACGGGTGTAATCTATCTTAGACTGCAGTCCCTAATTTTTAGCTTAGCAGATACATTTGTAGAGTTATGGTTATGCTTATCTATGTATCTGTCTATCTGTAAACACTTTTTAAATGCTTGTTGCAAATAATAGATTTTGAGATTTGGAAGGCACCTTGATACAAGAAGGGGTTTGCAATACAAAAGGGTTTGCAGGGTGATAATGAAATTGACTTATTTAAAGGTCATCTAGGGGTCATTTGAGGTCCATTGTTAAAAAAAAATCTCAAAATGCATTTTGGCTGCAGAAATAGATGAGCATTCACCTAATTTGCTTATAATGGTGATCCATGTGGTGTGGTTCATACAGGTAGTAAGGGATAATAGGTCATATGTCATTTTGGGGTCATCTGAGGCCATTGCTGAAAAATGCTTAAGTGCTCTTGTATAGGATTGGTTGGCTATTTATTGTAGTTGATGAGAATGATCCTTTAGCATTGAGCCTTGGGGTGTTATGAATTCAAACATCATATAGAGGTCATTTTAGATAATTGTTGAAATGTTACAAAATGCTTTTTCCTGCGGAGAAATAAATTGGTGTAAAGTTCCAATAACTTTTCATTTTATGTAATAGCAATAATCATCTGAGGTGCTTCTTCCAAGTCATCTTTGGACGTCCTCTCCTCAAAACCTCCCACCTCAAACTCAAAAGCCGCCCTTAAAATATGCCCGTCATCCTTCCTCAGCACGTGCCCATACCAACGTACACTATTCGCCTTCGCCAAACAGTCCATCGCTTCCAAACCCAACATCTGCATCAAGTCCTCAGTCTATGTTTTATTTATAGCATGTTTGCTTTAATTTTGCCAGATTTCTTGGTCATCTGTATGCTGCCGAGGCTCTCATTAAAGACACTATCAGTGATTTGTTAAATCAGCAAATCGAAAAAATCATCAAAAATCAGATTTTTGCATGTATGTAACAAGTACAGGTATCATAACATACCCTGCAAATGATAAGACCAGAAGCAACCTAATAAGGACAGAATCAGATATTTTAGTCATTACTGTCCGAACGGACACTTACTACAACACAAATTTAAAAAAAGGTCAAATAGAAAATCTGTTTGGCCCATCTCATAGGACTTGATGAGAGGTCAATAAAAGTCAATCATGACTTCATCACTTGACCCATGGTTTAGGGGTCAAAGATCAAAATACTTCAAATTACGTTACACTTCAAATCACTACTCCTCCTACAGATTAAGCAACCTGATCGTGTAAATCATGCATATGAATCAGCTTGAGACCCTTTACAAACGTTATGGGTCAAGAGGTCAATATGGGGTCAAACATATTTACTGTGTGTAAAATTTAAAATTAGGTCAAATAGAAAATCTGTTTAGCCCATCTCATAGGACTTGATGAGAGGTCAATAAAAGTCAATGATGACTTCATCACTTGACCCATGGTTTAGGGGTCAAAGGTCAAAATACTTCAAATTACGTTACACATCAAATCACTACTCCTACAGATTAAGCAACCTGATTGTGTGAGTCATGCATATGAATCAGCTTGAGACCCTCTACAAAAGTTATGGGTCAATAGGTCAATATGGGGTCATCTGAGGTCACAGGGGTCAAACATATTTACTGTGTGTAAAATTTAAAATTAGGTCAAATAGAAAATCTGTTTAGCCCATCTCATAGGACTTGATGAGAGATCAATAAAAGTCAATTATGACTCTATCGACTTGACCCATGGTTTAGGGGTCAAAGGTCAAAATACTTCAAATTATGTTACATTTCAGATCACCACTCTTACAGATGCAACATGATTGTGTGACTTATGCATCGACTTGAGGAATTTACAAAAGAAATGGGTAGAGAGGTCAATCTGGGGTCATCTGTGATTCTTCCCCGCCTAACTTATACATGCTCTTGCAAAGAGCACCAAGTCTAGTTCTTTCTTTCTTTCTTTCTTTCTTTCTGTCAACATGCTAATATCTCAGACATGGAACATCCCATAATAACCAAAACTGGTCACAAGGACAAGTGCATGCGCAGAAACTTTTCACATGACCCGATTGGTGTCAAAGGTCACGATAGGGTCACAGGGGTCAACAACGTTAACCATGCAAAAAATCTAGAATTAGCTTAAATCTCAAAACTAATAAGCGAGCGCGAAGCGAAGCTCTTATAGACAAACGCACATGTACATATTGACAGCTATTGAAAATCTATAGTCCGACAGGTTTAAAAAATACCGACCCTCATTTGATCCCCTTTTCGTTCTTACCATTAACTCCTACAGAGTTATTAATCGACGGGTACCGAACAGGGGCGCGCCATCTTTAAAATTTGTTATATTGAAGTTTTCATTTATAGTCCGATATTCAACAATTATTTTAATTCTCCATTCTGTTGTATATTTTGTTTTCTTGCAAATTCATTTTTTATGTACTTGTTTTCTAACATTAAACCTATGATAATGTTGTGCTGATATTTTAAAAATCATGCTTGGAATAATTAAATATGATAAATAAATATTTTAAAATAAAATAATAAATAAAATTTCACTAATAGATGGCGCCCTTTTAAATTCGTAATTTCTTCAGGGGAGGGCGGCCAAGAAATCCTAATTTTAGATGTTGTCATTGGTTTAACACGTAAAAACGAGGATTACGGCAAACAAACATTTTTTTTTATGACAGCTGTCATCAAAGTAGAAAGAATAAATACCACGACTTAAACCAGGGGGACCGGACACGATCTGCTGGATTTGGGCATTCTCAAACTGATTCGATTTACAACAGTATATATGCATTCTAAGTACCTAATTTGCAAAATTAATTAGCATATTTGACCTATTTTCTTGATTTTCATTGACATTTTTGTGAACACAATATCTGGAGATTTGTAAGGGCTGAAACTTGGAGGGATGCGATGTTACAGATTCTCGAACTGATTAGATATACAACAGTACGTTGTCCTGGGTTATGGGACATTGTCCTAGGGTACAAGACATTGTCCTGGGGTATGGGACATTGTCCTGGGGATATGGGACATTGTCCTGGAGTATGGGACATTGTCCTGGGGTATGGGACATTGTCCTGGGGTATGGAACATTGTCCTGGGGTATGGGACATTTGCTATCTTTTTTATGAATGACATGTTGTATATGATAGTAAGGGGAATGCTTAATTCAAAAGCAAGTTTTTTAATAATAATAGCTGGAATGCCGTCATGACCTGGACTTTTTTTGGCATTTAAATTATTGATAACTTTAATTACTTCATCCTCTGTGATGGGAGTAAAGAACATTGTACTATCGATTGGATTAGAGAGATAAGTTGAAAAGCTAGTATTAGTATTTTGTATTTGCTTGACCTGATTTGGGCCTATGTTAATGAAGAAGTCATTAAAATATTCAGGAATTTGTGTAGGATCGTTAATAATTTGATCATTTAGGTTAAATTTGTTATTACAAAATCTAGTTTGGTTTTTATTTGTTATATTGTTTAGTATTTTCCAGGTATTTTTAATATTTTTCTGTTCTTTATTTATTTGATTTACAAAATAGTGCTTTTTACCAGTCCTT
>JAMKCH010087626.1:0-14376 GCA_023653785.1 Ophioderma brevispina | reverse complement strand
GTTCCACTTCTTCATCAGAAAAGGAGGGAGAGTGCCAAGAGCTGGTGTGCATTTGACCTGTAGACCTGTGGGAATAATACGAGAATGAGAGTAAAATCTGTAATTATCATGGTGGAAAGAGTATCGCTGGGATTTCTGCTTTACTTTGCGAAGTTTCTGAAAGAGAAGAGTAGGGTTAGACATCATATAAATAACATTTAAACAACTTAAATGTTTGTGAAGAATTTTAAGAACAGCGTCATTTTGTCAATAAATTTTCCCTAAAAACTCATACTTCTGATTTGACAGTAATCAACGCATCGTTTGTACTTCCTATTCTTCCAATTTAGGCTTCTTGGCCAAAGATGCATAATTTTCTGGTCCTCTTAGTTTCCATTAGTTGAAGACGCGCATTAAGGAGGCACATTTAAAAAGAAAAACAATATGATAAAACAATATGATCAAATAACAAGATAATGGGTGTCTTGGACCCAGCGAACGTGTCTGTAATCACGATATAATAGAAAGAGCCTTAGTATGTCACATAGGGCTATTCAATTTAAAATCGTATCACCCGCGTGGAAGATTTATGTGAAATCCTATTACTGGCTTGTATGGATTCTACTAAAAGACATTATAGTACCCTCATTGGTGATTAAAATATTATTTTTATTTCTCTATTTTATTGGAGAAAAGAATTTAATATGCTGGAGTCTAACTCTACAAGAATACAACCTGGGACATTAAAGACATATCAAAGGAAAACAAAATGTTTCGGCAGATGCCTTGTCCAGAGCTGTCTAAAGATCCATTTTCACCCTTTCAAAATGAATTCAGTCTGATTAAGGATGAAATTTCATGTCTGGTTTGTTCCAACAAGTCATGGGCCAGTTTGAAATATCCCAGTATAGTTCTTCAGCATACTACCCGGAATCCCAGGGTGCCCTAGAGAGGTACCACAAAACATTGAAACAATTTAATTTGAGAGGGATTGGAATGATGGAGTTCATCTCCTGTTATGTGCTACCAGGAGACTGTACAAGTGTCATTAGAATTCAGTTTATCTGCATTGGTGTTTGGTCGCAAAGGAAGAGGGACTACTGAAAGAAAAGTGGTTGTTACTATTTTTCTCATTTATCCTGTGAAATCTAAGGGTCAAAGGATCAAAATCCCGTTTTTAGCTCTCACATCAAAATGGATTGAAATATCGGCGCGAAACTTTTCAGATGGGGTTTTGGAGTGAAGGCCAATCTATCAAGATGAAAACTTCATATCCTTAAATCGGGCCATCCACCTTTAAGGTGACTGGTTCGAGAGTCCAGACATCGGTAACTGAGAGCACAAGATTGCCTAGTACGCTTTGACTGGCCACTCTTTTGCCTGCTCCAGGGGCTTGCTTCCAGTGCATTGACTGAAAATGAAGCACACGCGTTCAGTTAATTAGTATGATGGCAACTAATAGCATCCGATGTCCATTTTTTACATTATTGCGGGAGAGATATGGCATTGAGGGGGAATTCGCTTTGTTTTGGAAATACATGGAGTGGAAAAATTGTGCTGAATACACAAAGTAACGTTAATATCAGCTAGGGAAAAGTAAGGAAGGCACAGGCTTGGCAGACTATGAAAGAAGAATCATTGGAGAATCCAAGAACAAACCAAAGTAGTTCTAGCTACGTACGTGTCAAGCAGAAAGTGAAGACTGGAATATCACATCTGGTGAAAGTGGGCGGTGATGTGACAGATACAGATAAGGATACAACCTACGTCTTAAAACAGTTTGTTCCAGAGTGCACTTACTAAAGAACCTGATGGGAGCCATGAACACTATCTAAACGCAAATCTGACATTAAGAAACTTTAATCAGATCAAGCCAGATCAAGTCCCAAGGAATAGACCCGGTCCAACCATACGGCTTCGAGGAATGTTTTAAGGAACTATAAACTGTACCATTATTCAAGATCTTCAAGAAATCCTTGAAAGAAGGTCACATCCAGAAAATTGGAAAAAGGCACGAGTATCTTGTTCTTTTATTTTAAAAAGGCTCCAAAAACAGACAGGCAGTTATAGACAAGTAAGCTTGACTAGTGTGCCAGTGTCAGATTATGGAATCTCTTCTGAGAGATGTAATTCTGAATCATGTCACAAAAAACAATCTACTATCCAAAGATCAACATGGTTTCAGCAAAGGAAAGTCTTATATGCCCAACTTCCTCATTACCCTAGAAGATGCGACGGAGTGTCTTGATGAAGGTTTTGGAGCAGATCTACCTTAACTACTCCAAGATCTTCTACATACTACACAAACATCTGATATGGAAACTAGAGACCTAGGGATTTGCAGTAAGACACACAGTGGATCCAAGTTTTCGTTACTGGAAGAAAGCAATGTATAAGTGTAAGGAAGGAGCTATGAGATTGGACAGATGTGTTACGTGGCATCCTACAAGGATCAGTAGTATCCTCTATTCTATCCGTGTTGTATGTCCACGACCTTCCAGATATTGTTGAATCCGAAGTCCATCAGACTTATTTTGGCCTCTCCTACATTTCATATCATGCCATTTCAACATTCTGTATAATTATTTTTTCCTTTAAAATATGTCAATATTTATTCCTATAATATCTGTAAATAATTGTATCATTATGTAATGTATTGGCTGAATGATAATACTAATAAAACTAATTTGAATTTGAAAAAGTCACATTATTTGCTAATGACAGCAATCTGTTTAACATAGTCCAGAAGGATGATCCAGATGGAAGTGATACAATATAGAATGACTTGAAAACCCTGAAGATCTGATCATCCACTTGGCTTCTTCGATTCAATGCTGCAAAGTATAAATGCATGCATCTTGGAAACGACAACCCGAAGAACAATCCGGAGACAACGTATGTACTGAGGCGGAGATATTGACATTGTAAAGGAAGAGAGATACGTTATTCAATGGTAGATCACCAGCGCTGTCACTTTCGGAGCCTTATTCATCCGTATCAAGATGGGCACTGCATTATAATCACTCTGTGAAGGTGACTTGGGAAAAGTCCTTAACTGCATACCTTCTCTTTTTTTTCACAGAGCACATGCGCTCTGGTGTTCTTTGCTTTTATTGGTTTTTTAAATACCACATAGAAGATAAGAACAGCATTACCTATGCACAATAAATATTAGCACATCGTCAAAGTATGTTACATGTAAAATACATTGATATGCAGAATTCAAAAACAATTTTACCCATGTCAAAGAGCTTGTATTAACGGCTTCCACTTTTTTATGGAAATCACATCCGTTCTTTTTATTTGTAAATTTCTTTTCAACCTTTTCCATGAATGTAACCCAATCTTTAAAATTACGGAAAGCTAGGTTCTGATTTTGAACCCGGCATTTATATATCTTTTAGCCAATTTTAGCCAATTAATAATATTTTCACACAAGCACATAAGGTTGAAACAACTTGACCACATCAAATGTCTCATGACTTCAGTCTCTTTCTCGCAAAACGTACATTTGTCAAATTATCAACCATGCCAATATTCTCTTTGTCTTGGTTTAGACATCTAAACTTGTCTTTGAGGTCTCTGGACTGCAGACCAGCCATTGTACATTACTTCGTGAAGGGATTCTGTTGTTTTAGAACATTCTGCTTCCTAGAGCATTGTGTTTCTTCGCTTCTTAAAGAGAAGTCAAAATGGCAAAGGATGTGGCCCTAGTTTAAATTGTATGTTTTACATTTATACTGTTATATATTTATGAGATGATGATTAACAAAACGAGAGAAAAGTGACTTTAAGCACTTTTTCTGACTTGGAATCAGCTCCCGGCGAATTGGGCGGATATTGGGCGCTGTTTATGATGCCGTCACGGCGGTTTCTCATTCTCATCCCAGGGCACCGCCATTGGACGATTGCGTCAAATTATTTGTTTTGCCATCCAATATCATATGCCATATGTTCTGCCATCTCATACGTCATCGTGTTTTCATTATCATTGAAGAAAAGAAATATACCATTATTCAAATAAAAATAAATCCTCACCAAGCCTGCAAAGACATATTAGTGGAGATTTTATTTGAACAGGAGTATAATATACAAGGCGTCCGTGTACCGTCGTTCTGATAGCCTTTTAACCTACATTAATGACACTAATTTCCAACCGCATACGGATAATGTTATCATCAATCACCAAGATACGTTACAGAAAAGATTTTTTGTGAAAGTAGATTTCTTAACCTCTCGAGGAAGTACAATTTCCATTAATCCTACTTCATGCAGAAATTGTTAAAATAGTCTAGACTATACAAGCACAGTTTAACTCAGAGTAAATACAAGAAGATGTTCTTGATTTATATACAGGGTGTGTCAAGCCCTACATTCAGGAAAGATATTTTCTTCAAAGGTTAAACGTTATACATAGATTTGCTTGAATGTTTGCTTTGGTTGTTTACATGCATAAACATGATATCAGAGAATTTTTATTTGGCGTCTTTCGGACTTTGGGTTCAGAAACTATGTCAATTTTGCGGAGAGACCAGAAAATTCTGTTTGGTTACTTTTAGGCATACAATGCGGAGAGACCGACACCGACGTATAGCATAATTCATTATAGCAAATACAATTCACACAAACAATTTCAATTGGTATTGATTTCTTCTAGACAAAAAACATCAGTTTGAATAAAACAAAGGCTATTATGTATGTTATGACGTCTCGTAGGCGTCAAAGGTCAGAAATACCTTTCAAACACAAATAAATGAGCCTTGTGCACAAGTGATCTAAATTTTATATAATAAAACAGTTTTAATGATCTTTAATGCCTGGTTCAAGAATTTGGTATGTCCAAAACAAACTACATAAAATTACACACAATATTTAAGATTATAATTGACTTAGAGTTTACTAGTATCCTGTGTTGAAAGCGTTGCAGTTCAACGATGATATGTCCTCACAGCGAAGACTCCAAAATGACAGCGCATAAGTTCACATAAAACTCCTCAGGTAATATATTCCAAGGGAATATTCTCAGTCCTGAAGGTAATTTTGTCCAGCAGTTCAAGACGACGGGGTTTTCCCTCGACGACAATAATATTCTGCAATACAGTCCAGGTATTCTACCCCCATCAGTCTGTCGCTAATGTCCTTATTTAGGACCACAAACTGGAATCACCTTTTGATTCCAAAACTAAAGCTCTTTTGGCTTAAAAGACGACAGCAAACAGTTTAATTAGCTTTCAAGCTCCAGCGGTCTCCAAAGTGGTTGTGTGAAAACATTGATGTGAATTTGGTAGACTATGTGTTGCAATTTAGATACAGGCTCCGATGAGCCACAGAAATCGCCAAAGAAAATTTCAGGCAGAGCCATGCAAAAATGAAAATATGGTATGACAACAAGATGCCAGAAACAAAGTATGCTATAAAGAAAGAGATGGCATAGCAAAACCTGTGTGTACAGTGTCTACCAGTACTGGCTTTGAGAGTGCAAATGATGATATCAGGACATCACAAAAACAATGCCTGATGAAAAAGACAACACTACTCTAAACAAAGGAAAATGATTATAGTGCCAAATTGCAAAATTCTGACACACTTGCCAATTTAGACAAGAAATTAGGTCATGCATCTCCCTGACCAAAAACATATTTCCTGGCGAACCTGGTGTCCCCAGTGACACACATGTCATAACTCATGACATTGATGTAGGCGATTTAGAGCCAAACAAGCAAAACCATTCGTATAGGGTGAATCCAATCAAACTGCAACATTTCAGAAATGTAAATTCCATGAAAGACAATGGCATCATTGACCGAGTAGTGATAAGATTGGAAATTCAGATCTAGTCAAACTGCACTCTGATGCCTATTGGGGAACAATGTACTTGAATTGTATTTTAATTACATTTTGTGGATGAGAAATTAGAAACTCCACCTTACAAGAACTTGACCTGCTTACTCTGAGAGAATACATCCTGGGTATAGGACATATCACAGGAAAGAGCTGCCTACATTTTGATCAGAGATTTAGTATTACAACTTGTAATATAGACTGAGGGTAGCAACAAAGACGGGTGCTATAAAAAGTGCCAAATTTTCGCTGCGTAAACTGTATTTAGTTATCCACAAAATGGCATAATAAGGTGATGTCATTTATGTTAGATCCAATTGGATAATATAAGATGAGGTCATGCCTATTTTAGGTATTGGAAAAATGGAAAATTTTAATTTCATTCAAATTTCTTTTTGAGGGAGAGGACATTATAGTATCCTCATTTTGTAATTAAATTATTATTTCATTTCTCTATTTTACTTCAGAAAAGATTTTTCACAGAGAAAGTACTTAATTTCATCATGCAAAATTTCATCACAAAAACTCCACCCCGGAACTCTTCCCGTTTTTACTGTTTTTACAGAATGTAAACATCCAAAATGTTTTCAAACTCGTGGAAGTGATTTCAGTAAGGGTCCTTTTCATTATGTCATTTTTTCATGACATTTTGTCCCTTTAACACCAAGTGGGCCGCGAGTCTCTGTCTTGTTTGTACAGATTTCGATGGAGCCAGGGGGGCCGGCCAAGATAGCGTCGTTTTTGCCGTTCCCATAGGTTTAGCACGTAATCACTAAAACTTGACAAATATTCTAAAGTCGAAAATATGTTTGATATCAATATTTTTCCACTCAAAATCCGTTGGAGTTGAAGAATCAACTCCAGTCTAAGTATTTTTTTGGTATGAATAACGGTACAAACGGGATCCATTTTGAACGAGGCTCGCTTGACCTCATGTTCAATCGCAGAGTCACCGCTATTTATAGCTGCGGACCCGGGTGCGGACCATGTACCAGGCCCGGTACCAGGTAGCCCCAGGGTAGCCCATGCACCACCGTGGAATGATTCGTTGACCTGCATGTGACAATCCTCTCATGTCCGGTCTTTAAAAACGATTTGATGATAGTTTTGCAGCACAATTATGCACCACCGATTAAAGCAAGGCAATTTAAACGGCCGCGGCTCCGTACGGGAATTCCCACTCGACACTCACTGATCTATTTATAAACGCGCACAGTGACTTCAAATTCCGGTCACTGTTCAGGCTCGTCCAATGACTCGTTCGGCAGTTTTGCGCTATGAATGAAGCTTGGCCGCCACCGCCTGGATGGAGCATTCATTTAGTAGGGCGCCCTTTAAAGTTGGATTTTACAAGTTGAAGTCAATTTTTTTCCCAGAGGGCGTTCGACTAAAATATCGGTATATACTAGACGATGGCGGCAAAGCGTTTTGATGTGGTCTGGTCATGGGTGTTACCATGGCCCATTCACGACCTGGTCCTCGTCCGTCATTCATATTGATATAACACATAAAATATTTCTGTCATTTGATTGGTGGATACTTTATCACGTGGCATAAAATATTTGAGACTAGTTCCCTAAAACTTCAGATCTGACCCGATCAGCGAAACGATCTTTGACACTACATCGATCATATCGTCTGCATGATATTCAGTTCATATTTATTCATCATACAATTAGGCCATTGGCCCATAATATTACAAAATAATGCAATATCTGGCATCATATACACATGGATGTATCACACATATTTTTGCATCAAATACATACTAATGATTTAAAAAGGGAAAATACATAGAATTGACACACTATGTGATGAGAAGTAAAATGAATATAATATAATATAATCATGAAATCAATTAAGTTGCAGTCACACTATTTCGTAGGTTTAGTGCACGGTACGCAAATGCTGCCAAGCCCGCTAAAGTGTTAGAGTCATCACTATTTAATAAGGAATACAATTTTTGACGGGTTGGTCGTGTATAAGCCCATGATGGCAGGTATTTTGAACGTAAGACGGTGAAAAAGTGACAAACAAGCTCAAATGAAATTCGTCCTCGATATTAGTTCACTCAATCTATGAAAAATACTAGGTACACCTGGACAAAATTGCTACAGAAGGTTTTCTTGCTCTAACTAGCAGTAAAAGATCTCTCAAACAACATATCAAAAAGGTATAAAAAGGGAAGCCTGGCAAGACATTCTAATTTGCATTTATCTTACGTGGACGTATACGCCTATAATTTGACAAAGGCGTATAGCTCATAAATGCATGTTTAGGGAGATTTTCCATTTTTCTGTTAGTATTTGAACATGTTTTGCACGGCTATGCCTGCAAGGTGTGTAGTACTTGCAATTGATATATTAAAAGTGGAAAATGATGGTCATTATTCAAGATGGCCGCAATTTTCCCGCCAAAATTAATTTTGCATTCTAGATGATTTGTCAGACTGCAATCGGGATGGGGAGATCTTTATTTAGCAAATTATTATCAGAGTATTTATTCAAACACATTGGGTCAACTAATGTCGGGGGCACTCCCTATGTGAAGTGATGGGTATATGTGCCTCGGGCAGGTGGAAAATAGGGTCCTTTCACATAAAATGTACCCCAAAATATACGGGGTCATTCGGTACACTAGCTGAATAAAAACGGGGTCATCCAGTATGAAAGTTAAAGAAGGGGGCCAATGATATTAAAACCTGAAGTTAAAATAGGACGTGCCTCTTTTCCAAAGTTCAAATTGCCAAGAAATTATAAAATTGCTGCCAACATTTCGAATTTTCATGTTAAAATTCTTTCAAAAAAGTGGATAATTTTATGCAAACTTGTGATAAAAGTGGATAGCAGAAAAGAAGAGTATGGGGGTCATTGAGTATGTGAACATTTTAAAAAGGTGGTCATTTGGTAATAGCCTAGGTAGGATAGCAGCATAAAAAGGTGGTCAAGCATTCTAGACGTCACCAAAGTCAGCATCTCACTGACCTTGACTACGCAGCTCTAACAAAAGATGTGATATGTGCTGCACAAAATCTAGAATGCTGCAGATAAATTCAGCCTACATCTAAATGCCAAAGGGATGGAATGGAATACATGACCTCAATGAGGAAGAGAATCATTAACCTATCTGCGCTACACACATTACGCAACTCAAAAAGATTAGACCTCAAGTACCTTGGGTCCTATGTTGGACAGCGAGAAAGACTCAAGAGTTAAAGGGCCGTGGCCTGATCGCTAATAGCATCGTCCCCATACTCCAAGATTTTCCCGGAAGTGGTCATTTTGGTATTTGAAGAAAGCTAATATTGTTCTCATTTACCCTGTGAAATCTTATTGCTAAAGGATATTTGGTTTGGAAGTTATGAGCGAAAATGTACCCCATTTTGGTCAACCGATATCAATTTTACACATATAGGGCTAAGAATATCATGTTTTTAGCTCTCACATGAAAACGGGTTTAAATATCAGCGCAAAACTCTACAGATGGGGTTTAGGGGTGAAGACCATTCTATCAAGATGAAAACTTTATTTACTTAAATTGGGTCGTCCCCTTTTAATATATTGTATAATAACCAGAATATAGGCAAAAATGGCACATAAGTTTTATGCAAATTAGCATGCCTTTTTTCTACCTTTTTGATATGTTGTTCGGGAGGGTTTGTACAACAAGTTACAGCAAGAAAACCTTCTGTAGCAATTTTGTCTAGGTCATACTGTAGATTGAGTGGACTATATCGTCTTCATTACAGAGAACACAAAGACGGTTTTCACGATCAATATTCTGCCATCTACCCACCTCAATCAATAATGAGTGATTCGAACACCTCAGCCGGCTTAGCGCTTTTCTGTGAGATGGTATTTCAACAGAAATCAAATATCTTTCAGGGTTTAGAAGGGTTTTAAATTCTCTGTAGGTACATAATTTATCAAGTGTACAAACATCGGCAAACCATTCCTGACTAGCAATGTCTTTCAACCTAGTAGAGAAAGACATTAGACATTAAAAAATCTTCTTGAGAACCGATATCTTGGGTGATCCAAACAACACCAAAACCAAAACTAAAAAGTATTTTTTGATATGAGAAGCCCAAGTTATGATACCACGGTTATCAAGACTATACAGCATTTTGTAACATTTGTTATGTGTCTATAAATGTTAATCTTTTTTCAAATTACTCGGACATGGGCACCTTAAAGTGACAGGAGGATACTTTTTGAGGATACGAATTTCTCCCAAATTGCACTGGATTGATTGTAAGCCACTTTGTCAATTCTCCAAAAGGTTGTCAAACAAATTTGTAGAACACCTGGATCTGTCAACATCCCGTCTTTCATATGGAAGCATAGGTTTTTACAAGAGCAACTCCTTTAGTTCTGCAATGAAAGTCTAATGGGTAATGTTATATTAGCCTCCATTTTGTGATTTTAAATATTTCATTTCTCAATTTTATTTGTAAAAAGATTTCTCACGCGAAAAGAGGAGAAATGGGAATTCCCCAAGATGTAAATTTAGAAACTGAGTCAACTTGTTTATGTTTTGAGATCAAAACAGATCGCAGAATTTGGGGGATTTCCCATGAAATTATTTATATAAAATGGTGCAATTCACATGATGTAATTTATGTGAAATCTGATTTGACAATGCTAGGTTATGTTTATGCATGATAATGTTGTAATACATATTTTTAGCTATTAGGATATACTAGTTATGAAATATTGTGTATATAAGGTGAACTTGGTCAGAAGATTGGGCCAGCAGTAGTAACCAGGAGCTATACAGTATAGTTATAACTAGTTTTAATCTACAATGATGGTAGATTTGTGCTTTACATAGTGCCAGGATTTATAATATTTTGGAGGCCACCGGAGCTTGGAATTTTGGAGTTTTGGAATCAAAAAGGGATTCCAGTTTGTGATCCTAAATGAGGACATTGGCGGCAGACTGATGGTGGTAGAATACCTCAGGGGTGCAAAAATATGTGGGAGCTGCGAGCACCGCTCCGAGGAAATGGTTGAGTGTCTTGTAAGTATCTATGTGAACATTGCAGGTTGCTCCTGAGGAAAGAATTTTTTCACCCATGGAATACCTGGATTGTATTGCAGAATATTAGTGTCGTCGAGGGAAAACCCCGTCATCTTGAACTGCTGGACAAAAGTTATCTTCAGGACTGAGAAGATTCCTATGGAATATTACCTGAGGATTAAGTGTGACTTTGCATACTGTCATTTTGGAGTCTTCGCTGTGAGACATATCATCGTTGAACTGCAACGCTTCTTTTAACTATGGACACAAGCTGCCATTTCTGGAAGAACTTTGTGTAAGACTATAAGTTTAACTTTGAATTGTATAGATAATTGTGTTTTGGGCGTACCAAATTCTTGATCCAATCTGATTATATTCATTAAAAAAGTGTTATTATTCAGATCACTTGTGCACAAGGCTCATTTGTTTGTGTTTAAAAGGTATTCCTGACCTTTGACATCCATGAGACATCACAACAGTTATAAGCCAAAGGCATTTTCCATCTCATCCACCATTCTTCTGCCAAAGAAAGGTGATCTCCAACAGCCTAAAAACTATACAGAGGCATCTGCCTATCTGCTATTGCCTCAAAAGTCTATAAATCACTTATCCTCCATTGCATAACTCCACGCATTGATCCTATTTTAAAATGGATTCCGTAGGAATAAATCTACCCTACCACGTGCACTAGGAAGAATCATCGAAAAAATTAGTGTCTCCGAGAAAAGTGCATGCATAGTCTTTGTAGACTTCTCAAAGGCCTTTGATGGTGTGTGAACCGGAAGGCAATGATGCACATTCTGCTTAATTATGGTATGCCTGATGAGCAATTGCTATAATTTATGACAACCCAACAAGTTTTGTGTAGAGCACGGATGGTCCAACTGAGGAATTCACCACCACGGCAGGAATTCTTAAAGGTGACACACTTGCCACACCATTTACGTGTCGTCTTGGCACACAGCGCCGGCCATTGTTGAATCTTGGCAAACCTTGGCAAATCTTCACTGCGCTAGGGAGTTATCAACCACATCATAATCGGCTGAACATGGGAAACTCCACGTACACACAGTGTCAGATAGCGTTGATTCGGATTTTTTGTACATTGCGGTACACTAGAGATTGCGCAAAATACTTGGCCTATCGTAACGATTTACGCACCAAAATATTCCTAACTAAATTGTCTAGTTAGCTGACTAGTTTATAATATAGGTTTATTTTTGGAAAAAGATGAAAAAACGTAAAAAATACGATCCATACAAGCATTTTTCTTACCTTATCAGCTCTTATCAGCTGGCTCAATTCTCGATTGCTGCTGACAAGTCATGCCACACGCCAGGCTTACAAAAACTAGTGAGCTAAGGGGTCTTTTTTGTCAGGAACCCGTTTCTAACATCAGATTGACCACCTGGTTCGTTGATTTCGCGATATCCAAGGTACCGCGATGCTTGGGAGTCCCATGACGTAGCGCATGTCTAAGAATAGCCGGCCAATTAGCGATGCGGATACGGAATAGGTGGTGTTGTGTTCCAGCACTAGAGATGCTATGGGAGCGTAAATGGTGTGTTGCCCCTTTCCTTTTCGTAATTGTGGTTGACTATATTACATCGATGATAAGAATCTCAATTTACAAATTGACAATTTAGTCCAGTCAAAATAGGACTTCATTTTAGGACAAATGAAAACCGCTGGAATGCATTTCTGAGAGGTATCTTATCTTATGAACATGCTAAAATGATGTTGCCCTTGTGCTGTTTGAGTAATTTCCATAAATCAACATGACCGCCATACGATTACGGTAAACGTATAGATAGCTATATCTCAGCTATTATCACAATTTTCACAATTTTGGTGGTGGTGGTTGCCTGCTCTTCCTACTGCTGATGTTGGTGGCAACGATTCATGCTCCACTGAGTGATGTTCAATATTTACATCCATGATATTCCTGAACCCATCTCTGGTTGGATCATAACCACTGTGTCTGGACTCAATAAGAAGCTAATTAGGTTTGGTCTGGGTAGTTAGAAGTACCAACCAAATCGTATGATTCCCAATGGCCTAATTTATTTTTTTTTTAATTGACCAGCTTCATACTTCATCCAAATACGGATTGGAAAGGCAGCAAATTTGGGGCTTCATTTGGGATTTTCGATACTTGCAAAGCTTAAATAATCTTTATAGTATTTTATTTGCATTCGTTATACATCAAAACATATGTTTGGATAGTTTACTTATGTTTCTAGCTGGTATGGCTTTGAAATTATGAACAAAATACAAAAATGGCGGCCATTTTGGACGCCATCTTGGATTTTGAAGAATGCCACAGGGGATTTTCGGAGACTTTTTATCAGTGATTCTACAAATATTCCTCGATCTATCCTGAAAAATTCAGCTTGTTACCAAAAATGTCCGGGTTAAAACTAATACTATTGGCCTAATAGGCCTATGTCGTATCTCACTAACAGGCAACGATTCAGAATCCGATATAAAATTTGAATAACTCTCAGTAATTTTGAAATTATAGCACCAACTGCGAGGATTGCATTTATTTTCGGACACTCTGTATTACAATTATCTTCCTGACAAAATAGCATTTTTAATTAATTTATACTAAAAATAATGTTATTAGAGGCTGTGTATATTTTTAAAACTAAATCTACCCCCCACCCCCACCCCCAAATATTAAGCAGTAGATTTTGAAACAATTTGCCGATTAGAATCTAGATTTTGTAGTGAATAAATTCCATGCACAAATTTGGAAATTTTCCAGACTGTCTAGAGCTAGAGTCTCAGCTAAAAAAGTACAACAGGGAATAAGTACGCAAGATACTAGACGTACCAGTCATTTCGCAATTAATGCACATAACAGGTCGCAAGTGGAAATCATGGCTATTTTAATAGCGTTGGTTTGTACTGGATTTCTGGCACACTTCTTTCTTATACTAGGATTTCGGTGCTTGTGGAACGGTGGATTTTACCGGCGGTATTGCAACAATAAGACAAAATTACGCGGGAAAACCGCCATCATCACAGGTAAGGATCAAGTCTCTGGAATACTGCAAACCGAAATAGGATTTATTATTTTTAAATTATTGTTTGTTCTATTTTTTATTCAGTTTCTAAAAGTTTAACGTTTCTATCTTAGGTACTGTGGTTTTTTTTTCACACACAAAATCATGAATGCCCTTTAAAACTATGTTGTTCGAAAGTATTTATTTTGTCACAGCCAAACTTGCCTGAGTTTTCGACCACCAACAATGCGGCGTAAATTTGGTTTGGACACTGGGGATGGTGCTGATGGAAACTGGTTTTGCTGACAAAATATACTACTACGATCTTGGACCAAAGTAGTTGGCACACCTTGTGAAAATTTACTCTTTTTAATTTGCATAATTTGACCATTTTTAGTGGCGTAACCAAAGGGGGTAGGGCAGCTACCTCCCCCTCTTGCCCCCTGAAAAATTCGTGATTTTCTGCACAGGCGCCAATTTACAGTAAAAACAACATAGGCCTATACTATAATAACAACTTTTA
>JAMKCH010087624.1:0-14785 GCA_023653785.1 Ophioderma brevispina | reverse complement strand
GGGGGGGAAAGCATATATTAAAGGTCCATGGCCCGATCGCTAATAGCCTCGTCCCCAGAACCCCATATTTTACCGGAAGTAGTCAAAATTTTGATATCAGAAGAAAGCTACTATTTTTCTCATTTTCCATGTGAAATCTTAGGGCTAAAGGATGTTTGGTTTGGAAGTTATGAGTGAAAATGTGCCCCATTTTGGTCGACCAATATTAATTTTACACAGTACTCTATGGGGCTTACAAAATCACGTTTTTAGCTCTTACATCAAAACGGATTGAAATATCGGCACGAAACTTTAAAGATAGAGTTTTGGGGTAAGGGCCAATCTATCAAGATGAAAACTTCAAGTACTTAAATCGGGCCATCCTCCTTTAAAATTTGTTAGTATAGTATAGATAGTATAGGCCTATTTTATTTTCAATTTTCACTGTAAATTGATGCATGTGCAGAAAATCACTAATTTTTCAGGGGGAAGATTCCCCACAAGGGGGCAGCTGCACCCCCCCTCTGGTTACGCCACTGGAGGGCATCCGTCCCATTAAATTTCTTAATGTCTCTTTAAAGCATTCGGTAACTTGAATACTGAACATTGATACTTTATCAACCACACAATTGTTGTAATAGGTACAAAGTTGACCAAACTTGGTTTCTGGAAAAGATATTGTCATCTATCTGAGATTTTACCAGCAAGTTAATAATAAATATGTGTACTTTTTTAGTCATAATTAAACTTATTGCAGCATAAAGCCTTCATTTATCTAGTACAGTCAAAGCTGGTTAATCGGGATCCTGATAAAGGGGATTTTCTGATAATTGACATGCTTAATCAGGAAACCGTTTCTGTGTGTGTAAAATTCACCTTTTAATTGGGACACTCCATCTGATAATCGGGACATTTTTGACCTGGCAATTACATAGATTTGATAAAAAACTACTGAAAGCGGGACATTTTGACTGAAAATATGTATGCTTTCATCTATATTTAGAGCTAGTGTCATGTTTTTAATGTGCAAATACATTTTTACCCTTTCTCATTGGCATACATATTCATAAAAGCTATAACAAACATTAATTGTGCTGTGCAGGTTAACATTCAATATTTATATGCCCCAATATCTTTGGCTCCTAGTGTCTATGTGTACTTCTCTTAATCGGGATTTCTGGTTAATTGGGACATTTTCTCTACTCCCGAGGTGTCCCGATTAAGTGGAGTCAACTGTAGTAACATTTTGTTGCCCACATCGCATACTGTCTTATTTTACAAAACAAGTATGGTGAGAGCCTGAGAAAATCATGATTGAAAGTCTACTGGGACATACCATGCCTATCCTGTGAAAATAAGCATAAAAGAAAGAGTTTGACTTTTACTATTTTGAAGAAAACATAACCAATATCATAACGTGTTAATTAACCCTCATCTACCTGAGCCATTTTTTGTAACAAAACTCCCTGTGATTTTCGTTACTGAACACCCGATTCCTGTAAATTTGGTACCAAAGGATAGTTTAGAGTTTCTTCTTTCCATTGGTACTAAAATAAGTACCAACATCCCCATTATGATGTCACCATGACGTCATATGTTGAGGAAAGTACGAAAATACTGAATATAGGGTGGAAAATTGATATTTCGCAATTTTAGCGACTCAAACACCTTATTATAGCAATAAAATGCTGTCATTATATAAAACTAGTCATTTCCCATCAATTAGAGTCAAAAACCGCATGAAAATCTGATTTTCCTAACCTTTTTGGGGAAAAATTGAATTTTTCACTGTGTGTGTCTATGGAAATTGGCAATTTTGCTGACATGCGAACTTTATAACGTCATTGTGACGTAATGCTAGGCATGTTGGTACTCATTTTGGTATCAATGGAAAGAGGAGGACCATAGCTATCAATTGGTACCAAAATCAAGTGTCTGTGATGTTCCTGTGTTGTGTTAGGCATGTTGGTACTTCATCTACCGAAGGGGGGGTGGTTGCCACCCCCCCATCCATCACTTTGGGATCACCCTGTATCTTACCTATACCCCGGGGGATGTTTGTTTTTGGATGAAAAGGAGCGGAAAATGATAATTTTGACAATTACATTAAATAATTTGGCACAAAAAAAGGGGGTTTTAGCAAGCCGGGGAAAAAACCTGAAGGGGGGTGGTAACCACCCCCCCCCTTTGGTAGACGAGGGTTAAGCTACAAAGTCTTCTTCTTATCGTATCCAAACACGATGGGTTCTCAAATATGATCCAGCCAGAGATGGGTACAATGTCTGGCTGCTTCACTGAATTCTGCAAGGTCCTTGTCTGTGCATTGTTGCTCCAGCAGTGGGCAGACCAAGAGATGTTCCATTGTCTGTGGTGCTGTTCCACAATCACAGGTAGTGTCCTGATCTGCTTCCAGGTAGCCCCCACTTCTGCAAGGAAACATTAGATCGGCCGATTCTGATTCTGTCTGTTGAGACATCGCCAATTTGCCCATTAGGTGTCAGCTCCAGGTGGAAGATGCTCCCCAGGTTCAATATATGTTACTTGTTGATAGCAAGTCTTTCTTTCCACAAGGTGACTCTCTTAAACTCCTTAGAGACTGTTTCAAGGTGTTGGACTTTGCTTAAGAAACTCTCTCCAGATTTAAGGTGGTTAGCAGGCAGTTAGCAGGCAGTTAGCTACAAAGTTATATACCTGCATGTGGAATGATCTAATGCATATTGCAAAATATGATGCAGATTACATCATTTTTTTATTTTTTTGCAATGCATGTAAAAAAGATCAGTATGTCAAAAACCTTATTTGCCAGGTCAACTGGCTCGTGCTAACTTTGGTAGGAGCCACTGATCACATTGATCACAACACAAAACCTATGGTAAATCATAATTCGGAACAGGTGCATGAGCCAAGGCTTGAACCAGTAACCAATGGATACTAACGTGCACTAGATCAGTGAATTGAGATGATGAATTAACATTTTCTGTCATGCACGACAGAAAAGACAAAGCATGCTTTGCTACGGGGATGGTTACGATAGCAGACAATTGTTCAAAACATAGTTTTTGGTTTTCTTTTTTCACTTGTTTGTCCAGTAAACCTAAACATTCTCGGTAGGTGTTCTACAACCAATCAAGTACAAATTGAGAGAAATTTGTATCTTCAAAAACTTCCTCCTGTCTCTTTAAAATACCTCATTTAACAAAAAGGCAGCCCTTGGGAGGGGGTCTCTGAATATAGGAAGAGCACAAGCTGTGAACTGCAAAATTGTAGTTTATTTGAAACCCAATAGATTAGAAATGGCATCAAAATATTGTCAAATAACTTTTGAATCCCATTAACGCAACTGTTTAAACTTTAAACAGCATTTTTATTCCCCTGGCACTTTAGCTGAAGGGGATTTTGTCATAGCAAAACCTGTCTGCATCTGTCCGTCCATCTGTCTGTCCATCCGTTTGTCTCCGCCTGTGCCCATCAGACTCTTCACCCAATCTGGATGACACTTTTCACCACACAACCTTAGTATCTACCACTGTGACAGACAGGTCTGTAGGCCAAAGGTCAAAAGTCATACTTTGTGTATTTTCCATGATCCCCCTGAAAACCTGTGCAAACTCTTGGCTGACTTAGAGATTTTGAAATATGTATTTTTTGGTATTAATTAAAAATAGTCAACTAGAACTAAAGGTAGTCACCTAAAACGCTCAATTCCAACATTTGAGATGAATTAGATTTTTGGTTTTGATGCAGTAAATATTTATGCATAGTATGACAGTGCCTTAGGATACTGTGTATAACAAAAAAATCCGGATCCGCAATTTTCTAACAAAGATGTAATTTTCTATACAAAGGACTTTGATTTGAGCTTAGTTATTTCACACAGTGATTAGTATATGGACAAGCATTATGTTTATTAAAAAACATGATTTGTTTGAAAATTGAGGATGCCCTCGGGAAATATATGAGTTAGCCTTTAACCGAGTTTACCACTCTTATTCCCCAGGAATACTGTGCAAAGTCTATATATTGCTATATAACTAAAAAGGTGAACTTCTTTCAGATCCCAATATCTCAATTTGGTAAAACTTGCAATATGGGTAGTAGTGGATACCAATGCACTCTGTCGTTAATATTTGTGCATAGTAATGAGCTCATTTGCATATCTGACCTGATTGGCTCATTACTAAAAAAGTGAATTTCTACCAGATCCCGATGTCCAAATTTTACCAAATTTGATCTGTGGGTAGTGGTGGATGCAAGTAATTACATATGCACTGTGTTATCACTAGTTGTGCATATTAATGATCTCATTTGCATATTTGCTCCCTACTGGGGGATCTTGCCAGTTTTAACTTGCAGTATTTTTCTCTTACTGCTAACAAAAGTACTTTCATTTTGATGATATTGTGTGAAACCTTTGAACTTCAGAGATCTAATCAAGTGTTGCACATTAAACTTTGATTATTAAAGGCAAAAGCAAAATGCTTGATATAAAGGAACAAAATAGTAAAAATTGCGGCATAAAATTCTTTGAAGTACTTCTTGAATAACTTGAAATAGGATATACATAAGTCCCAAGCTAATGAAGCCTGATCGAATTCAAATATAAACACACAACGGAGACTTTCCACTTAGCCCACTTTCCTTTGAACTTCCACATCAATATTTAATTTCACCATCAAACCAGACTCGCTTTCAATTTCAGTCGAAATGAGCCCAAGATACCAGCATATGAATGGACCGAATATCACACGTAGGATAGCCTTAAGGGCAGCTGAAACTAATAATCAAATAAAATTAAGTTTAATTATGCCATTGAGCAAGACTAATAGCTTGCCATTTTTCACTCTGGTGTCTTATTAGGCGACGCAGGTCTTGGTAGCTTGTAGAACGATGTCTACAGCGTGTTATCCATCGTCTGCCTGCACATCATTTCTCGCTAATTATTCTTTCTTTAATGTTCATTTTGATCACATGTGAATTCATAAAAAGGTGGAGAATAGGATTTTTTTCACACTGGTGGACAGGATTCCTGGGGGTCTAAAGAGACAGGAGCTTATCGACTGAAACATAATAAAAAGAGGCAAGAGGAAAAAAGATACAGACATAATATGTTGGTAGAGACAAGATGGAAGAAGAGAGTGAAGGAGTAAAGAGAGGAAGAAGAGACTGAGAAAGAGAGGGAAACAGGCAGACATAGAGAGAAGGACTTGAGTAGAGAGGAGAGAAATGAAAAGGATGGGATAGAAAGATATAAAAAAGGAGGTGGGATGCAGCGGCGTCAGACTTCTTTTTCTGGGGAAAAATGGGGGTGGGGGTGGGAGAAAGTGAAATTTGTGGGGAGGGGGAGTGAAATATTGGGGGGGAAATGTTTAAATTTTAAACAAATTCTGGCCCAAAATTGCTGATATTTACCAAAATGTTGTGATTTTTGGGCCATAATCACTGATTTTGCCCAAAATTAAGTTATATGCCATTGAGCAAGACTAATAGCTCGCCATTTTTCACTCTGGTGTCTTATTAGGCGACGCAGGTCTTGCTAGCTCGTTTCTCGCTAATTATTCTTTCTTTTTAATGTTCATTTTGATCGCATGTGAATTCATAAAAAGGTGGATAATAGGATTTTTTCACACTGGTGGACAGGATTCCTAGGGGTCTAAGGAGACAGGAGACTGAAAAATAATAAGAAGAGGGAAGAGAAAAAAGATACAGACATAATATGTTGATAGAGACAAGATGGAGGAAGAGAGTGAAGGAGTAAAGAAGAGACAATGAGAGGAAAAATGAAAGAGAGGGAAACAGGCAGACATAAAGAAGAGAAGGAAAAATAAGTAAGAGAAATGGAAAGAATGGGATAGAAAGATATAAAAAAAGAGGTTGGGACAGTTGTTCTCACTGACTTGAAATAACAGGTTGCAATTGCTCCCTCCTCCTCAAATTATCGGGACCAGTAGCGTAACCAGTGGGGGAACAGGTGGGACGAGCGCTCCCTTGCAAGAACCCTTGCCCCCCACCAGCCCCACAATTAAACTGACTGTTTGTACAGTGTCTATGGAGAAGGACCCAAATTCGCCCCCTCAGAAAATTCCTCGGCACCCCTTCTGCCCCCCCCCATTTGCAAAGGTCTGGTTATGCTGATCGGGATAAAATGGAGTCACATTTTTTGTACTGAATTTTTTTAGAGATTGCCACCAACTTTTTCCAAATTTGAGCTAAATTGATGAAAATTTGGATAATTTTCATGTGCATTGGTCCCATTTAGCACACGAGTCGGACATTATATCCAGTGGGCCACTTATGCCCTCATCGATCCTCATCAGACTTTGCTAAGGAAATGATAACACAGTTAAGTTACATGTCTTACTTTCACTTGTGAGTTTTAAAATAACTCTTATTTACCCGATAATCATCACTGGTTGCGCTAATTGTGTGTCTTTACTCTCGGTTTCAAAGTTTTATTATTTAGAGGAACTTTTCTGTGAATGTAAAAGTAGGGGAAAGTCCCTGAAGAAATACTGGTGCTATCTGAGATGGTTTCAATTAAAGGGACACTGATAAACATTTCCAGCAAATTTAGTAAAAAAAAATCTGTAAAGGCTGACTCAGAGGGGATGGCGCTCTCAATTTTCTAACAAATAGTGTTTCTTGCAGATACATAATGCTTGTCCACATACTAATCACTGTGTGAAATAACTAAGCTCAAATTGACGTCCTTCATATAGAAAATCACAAATTTATTATAAAATTAAATTCAGATCCAGAATTTGTGTTGTACACAGTATCCTATGATACTGTTATACTACACATAAAAGTTTACTACATCAAAACGAAATATCTGATTCATCTGAAGCATTGGAATTGAGCATTTTAGGTAACTAGCTTTAATTCTAGTTGACTATTTTTAATTACTACTATAAATATATATTTCAAAATCTCTGAGTCAGCCTTTACACACACACACACACAAATATATTTCAAATTCTCTGAGTCAGCCTTTAAAATGATGCTATAAATATGGTTTCTTGGGCCACAATGTTCAGTAATTTTCACTATAAATGCCAGCTATTTTTATGTTAAAATAGTTGAAATGGATAGAGATTGTGACTTGTACTGAGTGCTTAAAACAGTTTTACACCAAAGAATATTATAAGAGTCAAAAGTCAGTTGGTCATTTCCATCCTATTTCTGCTTCATTTTCAGATTTTCAGGCAAAAGATCTTTGTTTTATTCCACTTTTAAATCGATAACCGTAAGGCATTGATAACATAAATAAAGTTTCTCCTATGTATTTTCTACGAACCTGATGAATCTCTTCAACAAAGAAGTCATGGAACAGTCAAAAGGGTTTGCAGGGAAATTGATGTGAGTTTCCATAACCTGACCCATCTGACACACTTTTTTTCTGACACACCTATGAATTCGGAAACCTTAACGGAATGGTTTCCAACATGAAAAACACATTCAAATGAGTCCAAACAAGACTAGTCTTAGGTCAGTGATCAACTCACAAAAAAGAGCATTGAAGTCCTGCCTCATGTAGAAACATGTTTTTACGTCACTGTTTATAGTTTTCATGTTTTTTTTTTCTTAAAGACACTATTAGTGATACACCCGAAAGAGTAAAAATATTTTAAAATTTACAGGAATAGCTTAAAAGAGAAGGATAAGTCTGTAGAAATCCTATAAGGTATTTTTTGCAACTGAAAAATTGACAGAAAAGGGAAGAAAAACAACAGTGTTCAAAGATATCAATCTCCATTCACTATACGTGTTGTAGAAAGTGTCCTTACAGATATAATGACTAAAATATCAGATTCTGTCCTTATATTAGGTTGCTTTCAGTCTTGGCACTTGTAGGGTATATTAGAATAGCTATACTTGTTACAGACATGCAAAAATCTGAGTGTTGATGATTTTTCCCCCTGATTTAGTAAATCACTGTTAGTGCCTTTAAAGCAACATATTTTATGTGTAATATTGTAATGGAAATCATTTCTATTGAGAATATCTTAGACCTGTAGCTAAAATTAACAAACTTTATCAGCCTGTAATTCTCAAATTGGTGGTGGTGGTGGTGGTGGTGGTGGCGGTGGCAATGATGATGAAGATGACAATGATAGTGGTTAGGGTGATGATGGTTATGATGCTGGTGAGAGATGTGGTGAAGGTGATGATGTTGATGATGACAATGATAAGAATAGTGATGGTAATATAATGGTAATGAGTGTGAGGGTGATAGTTTTGATGCAGGTGATGATGATGATGGTGGTGGTGGTGGTGACAACGGCGATTGTGACGACGATTGTGACAACGATGACGAGGCTGGTGGTGGTTGATCATGATGGTAATGCTGAGTGTGATGATAGTCATTTGAATTAATGATGACAATAATAACAGTAATTAGAATAGAGATTATAGTGATGACAACAATTATGATAAAGATGGTGGTAATGGTGATGGTGGTGGTGGAGGTGTTAGTTGATCATGAATGCTGATTATGTGATTATGGTCATCTAAATCCACAATGACAATGACAGTGACCATAATTAGAATAGAGATTATGATGAAAACAATAATGATGACATTTAGCAATAACGTCAGTGTCAATAACGTCGGGAACAACGAAACTTGTGACATTAGCAAAGACGACATCTTCAATAATCTCAGCAATTCTTCACTGCCAGTCTGTTTACATATCACCCAGACTATGCATGCACCACGACAGAATCATAAGCGAGAACGATAACAGGTCTATTTTAGCATAACCATGTAGCTCTTGCTAGTGTTAGGAAAAATGCCAAACCATGTTGAATCACATAGAATTCTTGGGACCAATTTTGACCTTGCAACAAGAGATTGCAAACAGTTCTCTCTCACACTTAAAGAAAAACGCGGAGACATTTTACAGAAAATGTTGTTTCAGTAACGTTTAATTGACGTGGCGGCATGCCGGAGCTGTAACAGGTCCCATTGTCAAACATCTCCCTGAATAGATACTTTTAAATCGCCATGACAACCAGTTAAGGTTTTGGTTTGCGGCATCGCATCGCTGCTGAGTATGGAAAATGACAGATTAGATTGGGGTGCTTTGGATCGGAGAGGAAGCATCACATAATAGGCAGAGACACAGAGACTGCCAGCCAGCGAATGACATATCCATCAACGTCACCATATAGGGCCCTCATTTGCTATATCATCTCTTGTTAATTCTTCAAAATTCTGCAGACTTCCGTTAAAATATTTTAATGGTTCATGGATAAGGCCTACTTTTCTTTTCTTCTTTTTCTATTAGTACATCTGTGTTGGAACAATTATACAGAATTTCCATTTAAAACCTAATCTCATTTGATTCTATCACGAGGTCACTAGTATTCCATTTTTGTTTTTAAGATTTTTGTTACAGAACTTGAGAAAGCTCACACTTACGGCTTCCTTGAAACAAAATGCTTCAGGCTGATAGGAAATTCCCCATTTTAGCTGTAGCCTAAGACCCACTTTATTGTTGGAAAGATGCATAGCTATATCAAATTAACAATCCACACACACACACACACGCAATTTGCACATTTGTAAATAGTCTGTATTTACTCTGAATTGGGATGTAGGCTTCCCATCATTTGCCTTATCATTTGTAATAAGTGTTCCAAAATCATGCCACAGATTTCCAATAAAACTGTCCAAGGTTCGTGGATAAGTCCTACTTTTGAGCTAAAATGTGTCTATGTTAAAACAACAATCCATGTATTCCCTTTGTGTAGTTTTTGTCTGTGCTAAAAGCTATATAGAGATTTGGGGCTGACAAAATGTTTTTGTACAGTCGGCTCAGAATTGAGGAATTCAGTTGTTACAATCTGAAATATTTAAGGATTTGGCATAAATATAGCAGTTGTTAATATATTAACTCTTTCCACCGTGGCAGATTCTGATCATAACAGGGGTTTACTACAAGAATGCCCCATCTGCAATAGCTGCCATTTTTCAGTTGGGTCAGATTGGGGCCTGGTTCTGATCATAAGGGAGCGGTCATTATTTATGCCAGGGGGAATGGAGGATTTCAACTTTTCCCCTCGCTTCCATTCAAAAATTTCACAATCCCCCCCTTGATCATGCTGATTTCCCCATTTAAAAGTTCATGTTCCCCTCTCTCTTGTTGATGAAAAATTTCACGTTCCCCCCTCTCACTTACAACATTTTTTTGGGTTCCCCCAAATCCTCCACCCCCCAGCATAAATAATTACCCCTCCCTAACAAGGGTTTACTGCAAGAAGGCCCCATCTGCAGTAGCTGCCATTTTGTCAGTTATGTTCTTATTAAGTGTTATATGTACCAAATCTAACACCTGACAGCTATTGCAGATGAGGCCTTTTTGCCCAATCCATTGATAACCTCTGCTATTTTGCCAATAGTTCAACTACAGAAGACTACAACATAAACCATATGTTTAAAATAATTCCATGTGTATTTGCAATTGATTTCAACATTCCATTTTAATTTTATGAGTATTTCTGTGTATTTCAGTTCTCCATTTCAGTTCCCCTCATAGTGGGAGAGCGTGGTGTAGTAGTTAGGGTGCTTGCCAGTGGCGCAAATCCCGGGGTTCAAAACCTGGTGGGGAAACTTTCTGGGATTTATCCTTCTCCATAGACTCTGTACAAAGGATCAGTTCATTTGGGGGGGCTGGCGGGTGGGCAAGGGTTCTGAGCAGGAGGGAACTCGTCCCCTGAGTATCTCTGATTGGCTCATTACATATAATATAACCTCCGAGTACCCAATCAAAATAAACCTTCTATATATCTCTACAAACCTTCAAGCCTTTCTTATTATGTCTCTGATTGGCTGAATAACCCAAAGTATAACCACAAAAATTGGCTAGACTGCAGGGGTTATTGTAACACTTGCTAAAATTGGACATCTTTTCTGACACAAGTTTATAATCTCCTCCAACATTGCTTAAAATATATCTATGTGTGAGGTTTCCAGAACTCTCACATACATGCTTGTATATATGCATATGTTTGCAAAGATGTGTATGGATATAAGCACATACATGTGTTTCATGTTTATAAGTGTGTACTGTCTCTGCAAATTGACATGCAGTGATGGCAACTTAAAGGCTGACTCAGAGATTTCAAAATACATTTGTTGTATGTTGGAATAAAATAGTTACCTAAAATGAAAAGATAGGCATCTTGTGCTCAATTTAAATGTTTAATTGAGATGAATCAGATTTGTCACTTTGTTGTAGTAAGCATTTATGTGTAGCATATAAGAACCATATGATATTGTGTATAATAAAAAAATTCTGGATCCGGAATTTCATTATAAAGTTATGTTTTTTTCTATATGAAAGTCATAGATTTGAACTTGGCTATTTCAGATAGTGATTAGTATATGGAAAAGTATTATGCATATGCAAAAATTATGATTTCTTTGAAAATTGAGGGCATTCTCCTCATGAAATCTCCAAGTCAGCCTTTAAATGTTCACTAAACAGCTGATTGTGGTATACACCACTAGAGAATAAACAGAAAAATCAATAATGTATTTGCTTGCAGTCAAACTGTATACAGGTCACAGTGCACAATAACATGCTTCAAAAATCTGGGATGTTTCCAGGGAAAGGGTTTTTTTTATTTATCTCAAGTCAGACCTCCATAGTAAGTCCATAAAATGTACTGGTTTGTCTTTAAAGGGGCATGTCGTGATCCACAGCCTCGTCCCCCCGACTTACCTAAAAAAAGTTGAGATTTTTATATCATCTGAACCGTTGGCATGAGTATAGTATGTGTGCCTATAATGTTAGGTGCAAATTCGATCTACTCTGGAAGAAATTCGCAATTTTGTATTTTCTGTCCATAAACGGACAGAAATTACAACACAGTGGCCTATGGGGCACGGTGATACAGACATTTGCTCATAACATCAAAACGCACGGTCAGAATCAACTGAAATTTTAGAAATGACATTTTCTCGAGGACATCTAGTGAATCATAAACAAAAATTGAGATGCTAGAATCACGAAATGCACCTTTAATATGCAGATTTCAAGCCAATCACTTGCAGGTTATGTTAGCACATCCATGCCAGTAACAAAAATACCAATACATGAATTTTTATGATTTTTGTGTCGCCTGCCCTAAGGCAGGAAGACACATAGGGATCACTTTGTCACTGTAGTTGTCTGTTGTTGATGTCTGTTGATGTCTGTTGATGTCTGTTGTGAAAAAGGGTTAACATTTGCATGTAATATCCACCTACTTTGATGGATTTAAACCAAACTTGGGTCACAGGTGCAACATGGCATCCCCCACTTGTTGATGAGGTTAAAGGTCACATGCCAATGTCAAAGGTCATGTGAGGTCAAGTTGTAAAATAGGCTGAAAATGTAAAATTGACCTCATATGAAAAGTTGAAGTTCAATTGGAACCAAACTTGAATCATAGGTGCAACATGGGATCCCTCATTTGTTGATGAGGTCAAAGGTCACATATCAAGGTCAAAGGTCATGTTAGGTCTATCATTTACTAACCGCGACGGCAGGCGACACAAGCGGTCCGAGGACCGATGTATTTTTTTTTAATATTCTGGAATTAGCAAATTGATACTTATCCCTTTAACTATAAATAATAATTTCTTCATATAAAACTTGGAACATTCTGGAAGTTTCCTCACAATGAGAACAACAACAACAATTCTTAATTTGTGAACAAAAATGTACGGCAAAAACAACTGACTTCAGTATTTGCAAAACAAGATTGATAGAATATAAAATTACTTGACTACTTATGAATTGTGAATGACAAATATCAACATTATTAACCCTCTGAGGTCTGACACCTTTCTTACATTATCTTTGATTGGCTCTATACACTACAAAATCTGAAATAACCTCTAAGTAAACCAATCAAAATAGACCTTATCTGTATGCATGCACCTTCAAGCTTTTCTTTCTTGTCTCTGATTGGGCAATTACATCATTCGAGGGTTTAGGGCAAAAAAGGCCCCATCTGCAGTAGCTGCCACATGTTAAATTTGGGAAGTATAACACTTAAAGACACTATCAGTGATTTGCTAAATCAGCAAATCGAAAATATCATCAAAAATCAGATTTTTGCATGTATGTAACAAGTACAGGTATCCTAACATACCCTGCAAATGAAAAGACCAGAAGCAACTCAATAAGGACAGAATCGGAGATTTGAGTCATTACTGTCCGAACGGACACTTACTACAACACGTAATTGAATGGAGAATCGTATCTTGGAACACTGCCGTTTTCTTCCTTTTCTGTCAATTCTACAGCTGGTAAAGGTAACTTATGAGAATTCTACAGACTTATTCTTCACTTTGAAGCTATTCCTGCAAATTTCAAATATTTTTCAAATCACTGATAGTGTCTTTAATAAAAACACAACTGACAAATGGCAGCTATTGCAGATGGGGCTTTCTTGCATTAAACCCTCAATATAACCTTTATGAAAAATCAATGAAATTTGTTGGTATAGTGCTGGGGGTGGGTAAAGAAATTTTCCTACATGATATTATTTACCAATTTATAAAACATTGTACCACCTGTTTTGTTAATTCTACTCAATTGATTAATTGATTTTTGGGAAATAATATCATTACATATTTCATTCTTTGTCAAGCTTTATTAGAAGAATTAATCACTACAATTTCTTAAAGACATTGCAATCACTTACATAAACATCTTGTGAATAAGATTTCAATAGATTGTCGCAGTAGCTCATCCGTTAACTTCACAGCGAAGCTTCATCCGTCTCAGTTTCAAGCTCTCAGTCCAAACTGCCCCAAATAATCACAGATCAAAATTATCTTTTTCTTGCAAAATGACAGCTATTATGTATGATTTTCTCCGGCTCTGACACATGCTGTCTGGCGATTTGATATGCAAAGGCCAGTTGTTGCCGACAGTCACAAAAACATCCTTTCGTACTGTTTTCAATAAATTCTGACAAAACCCGTTTCCTCCAAGCCATTGAATCGTAGCCCTACACGACCCATTGTACGAAGAGGCCACGGGTGATAGATGAAAATGCTTCTTGTGTTCGGCCATTGTTTAATGCTTTCTGTGAGACTCGCAACCCCAAAAACCAATCGCAGTAACAGTTTGAAAATTGAAACATGGGACATTGTGACAGAACAAATCTGGCTTTAGCAGCCCAAGGAGTAAAAATCATTAAAATGTTACCGACCGTAAGTTTTTAACTTATACTATTGCACTAACAAGAACCGCTACAATCTTCAACTGAATTCTGATGAAAGTCTGCTGAATTCAGAGGTGTACAGTGAATATTCCCCTGAATAAGAAATTACATAACTCCATTGATTTCATAGGTAGCTCTTCACATAGTTATACCTTGTGAAATGTGGTTATTTTAAATCTGTGGATTTTTAAGGGGTAAAAAGATGATGTGGTAAATATTTATAATTTATTTGTTACACATACTTACCAACCCCGTGGCCACGATGTTCTCTGTTAGCCTGCAAGACACACACCATAGACTTAACAAGGGATACAGGCACAATTCCAGCAAAATATAAAATTCCTTAAAGAGACATGAGGAGATTTCCAGAAAGAAGCGCCCCCAATTTTTTTCGAACCCGGGTTTTTTGCATATTTGGAATGCTTTCCAATGTATTAGATCACACCTGAAGTGCATAAGCCGAATATGCCGTCTTCAGGGGCGGATTTAGAGGGGGCGCACCCGGCGCGCGCCCCCTCTATTTTTTGCAGAGCACAGGGCGCCGAGCGCTGCATAGAGCTCTGGGCGCACTGTAGATCTATAAA
>JAMKCH010087623.1:0-12348 GCA_023653785.1 Ophioderma brevispina | reverse complement strand
AACTTGTGTCAGGTTCTGTATAACAGTGTCGTTATTGGGAGGGGGTTTCGTCCCCCATGACCAAACTATTGCGCAATAATGCTTGTAAAATCCCCAAAGCCCACACGAAAGACTTTTAATGTATTTCTTTATTTTCGAATATTCCATCAACCGTGTAAAAAAAAGACCCAAACAATTTGCTAATGACCACACTACTGTACAAAGAGCTCCATGGGTACAAGCGTGCAGGCAATGTACAACGCTCCCCAACAGATGAATGGACATTCGCCGTCACTTGAGAAGGAAGGTTTCAACCTTTTAATTTTATTTCTGTAAAGAGACGAATCGCTTTGTATTCGAATTTGGCTAGGAAAACAATAGGATTGATTTTTTTTCGGACGTCTACAATGTCCACATAAATTCAGTTCCTTATATATGTCAATCGTTTTATATATTAATTCAAAATCTTCGAAAACTTCAATCGCCGATAACTCAAAATATGAATTTTGTCGATTCGCGTCTTTGTGGAATCAGTGACGAAATGCAGTACGTCTTTCAATGGGCATCGGAGAGTTCACAGCGCTGTGTTCAAATGGTGACGTCGTGATTTTCTTTTAGATGAAGTGATCCTCGTTCACAATTTAAATCATCGTTGTTCTCTGCAAGGAGAAGTATTTACGTCGACAAATATTATATTTTCAATATGAATTTATTATTACCCTTCCATACATCATCAGAGCTGACCTTTAATCAACAATGAGAAAAAAATTAGAGTGTACAATCTCTATAAGTGTGACACTTCCCATTTGTACTAAGAAACCTAGTCTTCCGATATATTGGGAACCTGTATCGCACACAAAGGTTCTTTTATTCAATATTGAATTCAACACACGAATTCATTACATTCCCTACAGTGCAAACACTACAAACTACCCATGTATTAATACCGTTTGAATATTAAGCTCTGCAAATACAGTAAGATTTTATTTATACTTATTCATTCATACTAAAATAGGCCTGGTGAGGCTTTTCAAGACAAGATATTTACTATTTCAGCAAAGATGAGAGCCAGTAAAATCTGCCGATCGTTTCTGCATATTTTTACCGTTGTTTTGTTGTCCCTTGTTACATTGACTATTCTGCGACAAAGCAAAACAACCATGGCTGTATTGCACGTTTCATTGTCGTCGAACATCGGCGTGGACAGCTCCGACACTTGCTATACTACCACTGAACAACAAAATGGAACGGTTATTTTCCACGGGAGTGCGTTCCGTCTGTGTAGTTTCCATATAAGAGTCCCTCTTGATTCGTCCATGCTACTGCACACTCCACAGAGTAATGTTTCAAGAACATACTTTCTTTACATAGAACGAATTGGATATTTGAATGTCTGCAAAAACAAATTCGTGGTAGTTAAGAATCGGTCTAGCTTTTGTAAAATAGGTTTTAAACACAGAGAGCTCATTGTACATCTTCATGGCAATGCCTCTTTATTCATAGAGGAAATTCTAACAGATTCACTGCCACCGGATTGTCCAGAAATCAAGAGTAACCAGGTTGCTGCTGACATTTCTGACACGCAAGGCTGTTTTGCGGAAGGTTACAATTTTCAAATAAGCTGTGCTCATGAAAATGCATATCCTGGAATATGTACTCTTAATTTTCCACCGGACTGCGAATCCATTTTCACTTACCGAGAGATTGTTATGACATGTTTAGCTTCGGACTCTTCATCTGATTATCAGAAAGCTCTGATTGTTTATCAAATTAATGTTGTTATTCTTTATCTTATTTACAATAATATAGTAAAGATCACCAACAATGCTTTTAAAGGTTTAGATAATTTGAGACACTTATTTCTTTCACACAATTACCTGGTTGAAATTAATGCAGAAATGTTGCAAAGTCTGATTTTTTTAAACTCACTACATCTTTCAAACAATTACATTAACGAATTGAAAAATGGATCATTTGAGGGATTTAGAAATCTTAAATCACTATGGCTTTGGAGTAATCGCCTGACCCAGATAGATGCAACTTTGTTCCAGGACTTGACTGACTTGAAAGAGCTTTATCTAGGATTCAATGCCTTGACTGTATTGACAGTTGGTTCGTTTCACAATTTGTACAATTTGGCCATTCTGTACCTGAGTTCGAATCAGTTATCTAAATTCAACGCGGATACCTTTGAGTCTTTCAGCAATCTACAAAGTCTTTATCTGGCACAAAATGACATAGTACATTTGGACCCAAACGTATTTCAAGGAATGAGAAGACTAAAGATGCTCCATATTGACCACAATCGACTAGGTTCTTTGCAATCTGAGTTGTTTCGAGATTTACATGATCTCAAAGAGCTCTATTTATTTGGAAATCAGATCACCTCCTTGGAAATTGGTGTCTTGAAGTACATGGGCAAGTTGGAATTGTTGTACTTGGGCATCAATCAATTGCGTAGGATTGAAGCTGGTAGTTTTTAGCATCTTTATAACCTGAACAAATTATTTTTAGAAAACAACCAGTTGGGAACATTACACAAAGACCTTTTCAAGTATCTGCATCATATTTATGCGATTGTTTTATTCCACAATAGTTTGGTAAGATTGCCTTCTGATCTATTCCAGGGATTGCATTCTTTAGCCCTCTTATTTGTATGCAGTAATCAGATACATGAGATAGGTACAGATATATTTAAAGATACCCGGGATCTCTCTGTGGTGGATTTATCTGAGAATAAATTGACAAAATTACCCAATATGGTGTATTTGAAAAACTGCACGTATCTTAATTTGAAAGGAAATCCTTTGACAAGTATGAAATCTTATTTTTCTACTGAGGCTGAAACAGCAGAATTATTCGTAAATCAAGCAGAAATTTGCACATGTTACGTATCTCCCAATGTCAACTGCACTGCATTGGTATCAAGATCACCATATCTGACTTGTGAAAGACTATTGTCTGCCAACGTATTGCAAATTTGTATGTGGATCATAGGTTTCAATGCGTTGTGTGGCAATATATTTGTCCTGTTGTGGAGGAAAAACCATAACAAAGGAAACAAAGTACAATCTCTTCTCCTAAGCAATCTAGCCATGTCAGACTTACTCATGGGTATCTACATGATCATCATTGCATCAGCTGATATCTATTTTGGGGAATATTTCCCTATGCAAGCTGAAAACTGGCGAACCAGTACTACCTGTAAAGCTGCTGGGGCTCTTTCAATTGTATCGAGTGAAGCTTCTGTGTTCTTCGTGACATTAATCAGCATAGACAGATTAATTGGAATTAAATTTCCATACTACAATAAGAAACCTGGTGTAAAGTCAGCTGGCTTCGCAATAACATTCATATGGGTTCTTGCTTTATCCTTAGCCATAATTCCATCCATATTTATGAAGAATAACAGCAACTTTTACGAAATGTCGTATGTGTGCATTGGCCTACCTCTGGCTCAAATAGAGCGATATTCTATACGAGTTTGGGAAGAGTCCATAACAGTTAACGGCATGTGGTGGCCAAAGTATATCATCAAGTCACAGACAAGGGACACATTTTAGGAATGTACTATTCAATAGCATTGTTTCTTGGTCTGAACTCTCTGTGTTATCTTGTAATACTGGTCTGTTATATTGAAATTATCAGAGCTGTGTACGCGTCATCGCGAAACGTTGGACATGATCTAGAGATGAGAAAACAGATCCGACTGACCGTCAAAGTAGCGGCCATCGTCGCCACAGACTTCATTTGTTGGTTTCCAATTATATCTCTTGGCATTTTCGTGCAGGCAGGTGTATTCACATTGCCTTCTGCTGTAATTGAATGGCTAGTCACTTTCGTTCTACCCACCAATTCCGCTATTAACCCATATTTGTACACAATTGCGGATATACTCAACCAACGAAAGACAAAAAAAAAATATCATACCTATCAACAGTGACAACACTGGGTAATCTTATTCAAGTACTCAATGATATATATAATCAATAATCGTTTGTCGTCCCTTTTTGGGCGAGTTACAGGATGCAGCAGGTTTTCAGTTGGAATGGCGAGGTGACCCTGTCAAGCTTTTTGGAAGGCGGCGAGCCGGGCGATTTTTCTCCGGTCTGCTAATGGTTTCTAACATGCCAGATACGCCGCGTTGCACAAAAAGCAGACTGCTGATCGTTGAACTGCCTCCTGTTTAGATGTCAAATCAGCTGTGTAAGGGTCCCAGATGGTACCACAGTACTCCAAAGAAGGTCTAACTGATGTACTGTATGCAAGGTTCTTAATTTCTTTAGTGCATACCTTTAATTTCTTTTTACAAAACCCAGATTTTTGTTGCCTTTAGCTGCAATGGAATTTATTTGAGAAGTCCACTTCATATTGTGAGATATATCAACACCAAGATATTGGTGAGATTTAGTTTCTTGCAATGTGTGGTTGTTTAGTGTATATGAGTGTGTTTTGGGATTTCTTGAATTTGTCACCTTTAGCACAAACCACTTGTCGGCATTAAACCTCATCTGCCAGATAAGTCGGTCGAGGTCAGCTTGTAAAAGGTCAGCGTCGTGGATGCTGCTGATGGTTCTGTATAGAACTCAATCATCAGCAAACAGTCGCACGGTGGAGGTGATCTGGTCAGGAAGGTCATTCATATATAATAGAGTCAGACAGCAGGTCACGCTTTGTGCCTGCAAAGGTCATGATTTCTTAGCGCGTAATTCCCAAGCAAAGTGCCAGTTTCAATCTTTGCGAAGTTTTCCGAAATGAAAGCTTCAATTCAAACCATATTAAGTGGACCTGGTACAAATATTAGATGCGCTAAATGATTCAAGAAATAAATCTGTATTTTTTTTCTTTGCCTAGCATATCAGAAAATAATTGTGATAACAGTTGTTTTAAAACTCCATTCAATTTTAAGATGTCGCGTAGTGTCCCCAAACAAACCGTGGACCTGACCGTTTCCGACAGATTCTGGGAAACTGAACATTGGCAAACTGTTGATAAGATGTGTGGCTTCCTATGTGCCAAAAATAATTGGTGTCCAACGCTTTCTCGTGGTATTAAAATGATGTAAAACTATACCAAATATAGTATTACATCGGCCTTTTACGAGATCAAGTTTTATTGTTTTCCAAACACGAGTCAATCCGATGTGTTCATTTCACCTGCTGGGAAGAGCTGAGAAATACACACACGATTGGTTCCATGGCCTTGACTATAACAATGGCAATATTGATTGATATCGTAGCAATCACACAGAGAAATTGGGTCTAAACATTTGAATTTTATTTTTGTGTTATTTTCGTGGACTTGACCGTTTCGTATGTTCCTGTAATTTAATTTTGACGGATTATGGAAGAAAATGCTGTAACCTTTTCGCGAAAATGCATTTTAAATCGTCCATCCAGAAGCCATAATTATATTAGTCCCAAATTAATAGAAAAACACCTGGAAATAAATAAGCCATATCTGATTTTTTCAGGATAGTTTCCTAATGTTGTAAGGAACAACATACCAAAAGTCCCCAAGAGTCCCCCGTGTGCTTATTGAGTAACAAGGGGGTAAAGTTTGTACAGGGGTCAAATTTTATAATGTTCCAATTGTCTTCAAATGTATACCAATGTTTGCATCATGTCATAAGGATTAAAAAAGGTATAGTTTGCCCTATCTGTGACTTATCGTTTATTAACTGTAGGGAAATAACTGTTCAAGGTCATACTGGGGATAAAGCTCCAGAATGCTCCGATTCTTTTCAAAAGTGTATCAAATTGTTTGTGTCGTTGTGTATAAATTGAAAAGATATATTTAAATAGTTGAAGTAATTTCCTGCCATAGTTATCGGCTCATTATGACAGGTTTCTACAGGGTCTATGGGAGGTCAAAAGCCACTGCCCTATAAGGCCAATATTTAAAGGATGTAGATGGAGTGAATAAGCATTTTTGCCATAATGTGACCATACAACATGTACGAGTAATTTGGGATTAATTTAATTAAAATCGGACTGTTTTTGAAAATTTACCCCACGATGACCTTGAAAGATCTTTGGCCTATATTCCTAAAACTATAGGTCAAAGGTTAGGCAAACCATACATTTTTTTAATCAATGTGACAAGAAGAATACAATAGTCCATGATTTAGCTCAATTGAATCATTTTAAATTTTTTACCCCTGTATAAACTTTACTCCCTTATTACTCAATAAGCACAAGGGGGACTCTTGAGGACTTTTGTTATATTGCTTCTCACAACATTAGCAAACTATCCTGAAAAAAAAATCAGCTATGGCTTATTTATTTCCACCTTCCTCTCTGTACACAGACCTAAAGTTCCTGGACTTTATCTACTCTATATGTTCGTTGCAATAGTTTGCTTAGAAAGCAGTATTAAAACTCTACTAATGAAATCAAAATTAAAATATTAAATCAGAAGGAGACAAAATTTGATTTGAGGGACACATTGTTCTTATAATACGGTCCCTTTAACCGACAAGAGGATACACTGTGAGCGTAGCCCTCATCAAGATACACAAAACTATTTTGCTTAAGAAGGTGAATTATGTGCGTATGTAAATCAGTAGAAATTGTCGGTAGCAGAACGTACTCTCGCAACGCATAGAAGGCCTAAATGCAAAAACTATTTCAGTTTTCATCGCCAGATAATTGTCTTCGAATTTGGTACCACCTCCATGTTTCGCCAATGACAGTCTTGAAAATGCTGTGGTAGTGTACGACATTTGTCACCTCGCTTTTAGTTAGCTAATGGCTGAAATAATACGTCAAGTATACTGCCCTACCATGACAAAAGGAAGTATTGACCATTTTTTCCAAAATGTCTTTTTTAGTTATTTTGGTCCTTAATATAGGTATCTTCCTGTCTAACAAAAGAATAACCAAGTTATGTGTCTAAAAAGTAGAAAAATCTCATGGCAAATCTTTGCTTCCTAAAATTTTGTACACACAAAGTATAGGACATGCTCTGAAAGTATATAAGTGCATAATTTAGTAGTGCCGAGATATGAACAAGGAATTTGTATTGGCTAGTGTGGTGCTTTGTATACACTACGTCTATGTTAGAACTGCATTGTTGTGCACCATGTAGACAAACATGTGATGTGATTGGGTGCAAGTCCTACTCATGAGAATATTGAACAATGCTGTGGAAATGAAAGTGCACTGCAGATTTAAAAACATTACAAGATATTTAAAAAGATTACTATGATGGTAAATAGTTTACTTATTTATGTTATTAAAATGATATTATGCACGTTCGATTATTTATTTCATGCGGACGGATTTCGGCGTTATGCGGCAAATAATTTTATCCCCAGCAACTTGTCTTACCTTGCGGAAGTCTGGATTTTTATGGACTAGCAACCACAGACAAACCAAACTGAGTCCAAAGCTGAGTGGCTAAAACCTGCTGTGGGTCATTTGAGATAAGCAAGTCGCAACGAATGAGAATGGCAAATTATAGCATTATCATGCTAGGTACAGACCTGTGTGTAATAACATGCTTGATATTTGTGAAGAGGGATTCTATTCATAATTCACTTTCAATTTCATTTTTAAACAAGTTGTAATGTTATTATAAATAATATTTGCAAATACTGAATTAAACACCATAGCCATTATGTTTGTGTATTTGCGGTTCTGTGAAAGTTTGTAATCACAGTCATAAGGTTTACATACTTCTTGTTTTGATGGAAATTAAGTCCTTGTTCTATGAGCATGAACTTTTTTACAAAGAACATATACAAAAATCTTACACAAATATAAGGTTCATATTTACGTGGTATTTTTCCTCAGAAATTTTGCAATTTCTGCGCAAAACAATTACATACTTTAAAGCAATATCAGCACATTTTGAAGAGCGCCCCTGATTTTCAAAATTTGAGATTTTTGCACAGTTGTGTTGGTATAGTGAACTATACCTACGAATGGTATTGCTCAAAAGTGCGTATTTTGTAATTAGAATCGGGATTCCCGGTTATAATTTAACGGTGGAACTGGAAACAACAAAATTCTGTCCGTCTATTGTGAAAATAGTGCTACCTCACGAAAATGACCGCTAACTTTGCAAAGTTGCAAATGATCTGTCCTACTTCTGGTACCATTAACAAATGACGTGTGAGGTGGTCTTTGGTATTATCATGAACCTAGTAGATAGGAGGACCCACACGACACTAGCTTCAAAGACCCTATCACGTTGCCGCCTTTTGTTATTAAATCCCACCACGATCCCATTTACCGGCTTACGGTAATGCGATATTCACCTTCTCAGCAGGAGGGTTGACTGGCCATCGCTCTTCGGGGCATACTGGGAAAGTTTAGCCCGCCTCAAATTGCATGATGTATAAATTGCATGATGGCAATGAGGAAATTTAAAGATTAGGAAAAAATTTGTTCTGAAATTAATGGAAAACGTCCCAATAGTATGCCATTTCATCATTTAAACTACTGCTTATTAACCCTTGTCTACCTGAGCATTTTTTTGGTAACATTACACCAGAAGGGGGTACCACCCCTTGATTTTTTTTTATTGAACATCCAATTCCTATAAATTTGATACCTACAGTATAGCTTAGAGTTTATTCTTTCCATTGGTATCAAAATATGTAGAAACCAATGATGACGTCACTATGACGTCATAAAGTAATAAAGTATGAAAATAATGCATATAGGAAGAAACATTGATATTTTGCAAATTTACTGGCTCAAAAATAATATTGTAACACTTAAACATTTTCCATCATGTGGAGACATTATGACATCATTATGAAATAATGTTAGTATGTTGGTACTCATTTTGGTATCAAAAGAAAGAGGAGGACCTGCTATCTATTGCAACTAAAATCAAATGTCTGTGATATTACTGTGTCATACTAGGCGTGTTGGTATTTCCCTCCCGAAGGGGGGGGGGTTGATTGCCACACCCTATCCATCACTTTGGGATCACTCTTTACCTTTCCTTTACCCCGTTTGGGTTTTTTTGATGGGGGCATGAAACGGAGCATAAAATGTCAATTGGCATTTACATTAACTCATTTGACACCGGAAAATGGGGTTTTAGTAGGGCGAAAAGAATAGAAGAGAGCGGTAACAACCCACCCCCCTTTGGAAGACGAGGGTTAATTAATATATCATTTATAAATTTAATTATGTATAAAGTATGACTTATCACAATCATATTTCAGATGAACTGGAATCAGTTAGACATGGTGTCGGCTATCAAACAGCCACAACGGTAAACAAATTCAACAAAACCGGAAGTTAAAATATTACAATTTGGTGGGTTTTCGAGGTAGACACGTATGGGCACGCTTGGGCACCAGTTCATAAGTTATACATTGAACTTTCATAACACCGTTTCTCAAGAGTCGGAAATGATCGAAACATTTTCATATTATTTTCACAAGATTTTTAACAATTACGGGTCACAAAATCACCCAAAATGCAAGCTTATTTTCCAGAGTCGCAGCTCCACAAAGGAATGACGGATTTTGATGGGGGTTTCGGTATTTTCTGAAATATTTTCTCCTCTCTTTGGTAAAAACAACTTGCCAAAAAACCATGGAAACTGAGTGTACTATGCACTTTCCAAAAAACCCTACCCCTGCCCCTTTTAGTAAAGACCGTAGTCACTGCATCGATCGCGGCAAAGAGATATAGATCACAGACGGTCGCGGTGTATGCACATGTATACACATCGAGTGCCTAGCTTTTGTCGAGATGAATGGGTAATTGAATTAGGTAATTGATAGTTTTCGCGTTGTTGGTCCTCCCATCTACTAGGTCCATGGTATTATACATACCAGGTAGGAAGCGACAATTGATGTAGCGATACCCACTGCGATCAATATCGGCGAACCAGAAGACCTTGGACGGACAGTGACCTGCACATATTGTGTCATCTTCTCTTAAAGCGGCACTGGCACATTTTCACAAAATATGAAATTTCTTCAATTTGATCGCAAATGATAGTCTAGGCCATTGGAAGAATGGAGATATATTTTACATATAAAAAATAACGTACCCCAAAACAGATAGGTACATTAATAAGACGCTAATTTAAAAGACATTCAGGTAATTTGTAGGCCAACTTTCAGTTTGCCGTAACTTTAATCAACAAATATGTCTATTACATGAATATCATAGACTCGTACTCATTGATATTAAAACCACAAAGGTCACAGACCGGTCAAACAAGGTTCATGCAATGGGAATCAGGCTCCGGTGTGTGTTTTCTTGTGTTAAACGCCATTTCCGTCGTCTGCTGAATAAATGTCGCCGGCGACATTAATTATAAAAATCGTTCTGTTTACCCATAAGGGCGTTGATTTAGTCTTAATTATTTTAGGTGAGGCCTAATGTATATAAAAGCTTTACAACCATGCAAAAATATCAATTTTGAAAATCGTGAGGGCGCACTATTTTTCATATGTGCCAGTGGCCCTGGTTTTTATACAGGAAGAAGACTGGTAAAGATGAAAATCCCGTTGCGCAGTGCAGCTTGGTGCAGCTGATGGCCGGCCAACACAATTAAAAAAATGACAAAGTAGAATGCAGGCCGTCATAATATGCCATGGAAAATTTCATCATTAATTATTATTATTGGACTTCACGCGAGAATGCCAACGGATTTCTAGTTTAAACAAAATATTTCACAAAAAATATTGTATGAACTTCAGACCATAACTTGTTCATTGAAGTCACGTAGCTATGTGCATTTTGAATTTTAAAACGGCTGTTGAAAAATTGGTTTCCACTTTTCTTACAGAATCTTTGATTGGCATACTACATGATATAATCTCTCAGTAACCAATCCAAATCATCCACCTTTATTTGTATACACCTCTACGCATTTTCCCGTGTTTCTTATTGCTAATGCCAAAGCAGTTGAGAAAAAGTGTCCGTCATTGTCTGCTAATGTGGGGAGCATATGTTCACGCCACCGTAGTTACCAGACCAAGTAGTAAATTTAGGAAATGGTTGAAATGTAATATTGCAAACATGGATGTATTCACTACGCGGTTGCAGCGCTGGTCGAAACAGGCATGATTGGTTAAAGGGGTTGAAATATGAAGCTATTCTTGTTTAAAAGAAAAATCATCAAGTTGGTTACAAATCGGTCATCTTTAACATGTTTAAATAACGTGGTTATGCTTTTTCTTTTTGATTGAAGAGTTCAACCGTAGGTTCTTATTACCAAGAGAGGAATTTAACAAACCTTTTTAACCTTTTTATCTCCCATGTTTTCATATATAGTTGAAAGCAGGGAGGGAATTTTGTTAAAGTTAGGTTTTATCTGGACTCATGTTGTAAATATTTTGAAAAGTAGCAAGGATCCAAAAAGCTGCCAGTTTTGCTTTAAAATCTATCAGTACATATTTGTTAAGTCGACCTGATAAGATTTGTTGCTGCACAAATTAGAATATAGGCGACATTTGTGTGGTTATACTTTTTTAATCCTTAGAACCTGATGAACATGTCTATACACCCTTTTAACCCCGTGAAATTTTTACCGAATTTTCCCTGTTAATTTACCCCCCTCTATTTTTCTTAGGCATGGAAATCCCCAATGCCCAAATCGAGCAGATCCTGTCCTACCCCCGCCCCCTGCCCTGACACAAGACAGAAAACTGGTATTTAGCACAACTGCACGCTATGATTTCAGATTTGAAAAGCCCGGTTGCCAAAACAATTTATGTGTACTTATCATTCCATCATGAAATACCCATGGACATGTCTGCAGTTGTGCTTAATACCAGTTTTCTGGGTCACCCTGTATTCATATTTCACTTTGCCATCAAAATTACACAGTGATGAAAAACAACAAAATAACACCAAAAGATGGTGTACATATAACAAGAAGCAAGAAAGTCTGAAAACTGTTGTACCAACTAAAACAAAAAAACACAAGAAATAAATATGTGTCTTTAATATTACAAACCGTTTGGTATAATTCAGTTTCGCTATGTGCCTTTGTGAAATATTAGCGCAGTCCGTTGAACACAAGTTGCAAAATACCAAAACGATTAAACTTAAAAATCCAGATTTCATTTGCTAATCTGTTTTTCCCTATGTATTCAATGTTTTTGACAAAACCAGAATAACACATGAATGTTTATTTACTCCACTGTTCAAATTTTCCAAAACTAACGGGGGCAACTGTGATTTTTCTCAGAAATCTAGTTTTACACAGTTCTCTATGGAATATGGGCACAAAGTGGGTGCTATAACATACAAATCATGATCTTTGTAGGCCTGTATGATAATAATAATACATTAGATTTTATAAAGCGCCATTTCATCAAGATCACAGCGCTGTTGCCTATTATTATTACGCTGCCATCAGGAAATCGTCACAATCACTTCGCTT